>VYZP01063143.1:62622-83592 GCA_013400635.1 Hypocryptadius cinnamomeus
TTGTCCTTTCCATATTTAACTATCTATTCTGTATTATTGTGCTTAGCTCTTTCATACTCCCTTTTATTTCTGGTGGTAGGTATTTAGTCATCTAACACAAAAGAGAAATTAGCTTTCAATACAAAGAAGAAAGACTAATTTATTTTTGGTTGGTTGGCTTTTTTTTTTTTTTTGTTAATGATTGCAGATGATTTAAAACCTAGATTAAATTGCTGTCTAGTGCAACAGAAAAACAGTTAATGTAAAACTACAGCCGTTAATTATTCCTGTGAATAAATGAATGACTCAATACTTCAAAGTCTTACAAGTAACTTTCCTTTAGCCCAGTTCTTATTGGCAAGAAATAAAGAGAAATAAACTGTTGCTGCTTTGGAAAATGAGATCACAGGGAAGTTCATTAGATGGACAGAAATCCTCAAGCCCTGGATTCTGCAATTAGATGCAGAACATTGGAGGACTGTGTCTCTGGGGAATCCTGTTACTTTGAAAGAGAGGTTCAATTGACTGCCACAGGATACCAGAATAGCATTGAGGGTCTGCCTCCATCAGAAGAACTGATGAACAGGACACATTTGAATCACTGTAGTTTGCAAAATTTTGCATCCAGTTTAAGTCAAGTAAACAGGCTGTCTTTGAATATCTGCCATAAAGAAGTGTTGGGGAAAATGTAATGAATAGGAAAAATGAAAATGTGTGCTCTGCAGTAAGAAGGCTTTTTTCACCTTTTGCATACTAATTTTTTACCTTTGTAAATTAAATTGTCCTTTCCCAGAGGAAAAACAAAACAAAGCACAGCCAGCCCTTTATCCTTTTTCTTCCCTCTATACAGCACATCCTTTGAACATTATCACCTTGGAAAGCCCAGGGGAGGGTCTGTTCCTTCCCAGACTGAAGCTACAGCCTTACTGCTCAGGATCATGAGTTCAAGGACCACAAGGGAATTTCCACACACTGTAGTTATTGAAATCTGTCATGAATCAAAGAGAAACTCAGGGTGGAAGGGACCCATAAAGATCATTGGCTCCAAGTCTCTGGTCCCTGCAGGACTACCTAAATCTAAACTGTTAAACCCCTGGGGCACCTGTTCCAGTGACCAGCCACTCTCTGGGTGAAGAACCTTTTCCTAAAATGCAATCTGAACCTCTCCTGACACAACCTCAGTCCATTTTCTTGTGTCCTATCATTGGTCACCACAGGAACAGAATGAGGTCCAGGTAGTGGAATAATTAACACTAATTTTTAATTTTTTTTAAGATCTCCTCTTTGCCCATGTTGTAGCCACAGAACTGATTTCAATGCTGAGGAGAGACTCTGAGTTTCTCAAGGGTGAAAATCTCCCTTCCCTTTTTTAATTTCACACCTTGGAAAGATAAAGGGTGATGTTACTTGCACATTTTAAGGATGCAAGACTGAGGCAAGGAGTGTTAAGTGTTTATTGGCTTTGAAATAATCAATAGCTTGAGCTGCAAAAGATATCTTTGCCAGAAAAAAAAAGAAAGATGGGCTTTTTATCCTGTTTTTTTTAGGCAAATGCAGATAGAGACAGGGTCATCTGGCAAGCAAAAGCTTTGGTGTCTGTCAGCAGCCCTGGTGCAGCATTGTGCCCGTGCTAAGAGGTACCTTCTTCAAGGGAGGTCCTTTAGCAGGCACAGCACAGTGTTAATGTGTTCTGAAAATAAGAGTTATAGAGAGCCTACACACAGGACTGCTCCTAACGAGGCCATCTAGCATAAAAAGGAAACCTGCAGAGGAAACAAAAAGAAAAATCTCTATATAATTTTATTATCTTAATCATAGGACTCCCTTTTCTTCCTTCTACAATCCCTACTGCATGCACAATCAATCTTCTGCTTTCTGCAAGAGAGATGGCAGAAGTTAACATGAAAAAAACCCACCCTAAAACCCAAGGCCTCACAACAAAACATAAACTAAGCAAGAAAAAATGCTAAGAGAGGAAAAATCTTGCAGGGTTGTTTTGTTGTTTTTGGTTTTTTGCCTTTCTTTTTTTTAACAAAGATTAGCTACCTGAAAAATGCAATTAATCTTTCCCTAATTGTTTTGTTTTGACATTCATAGCTGCTCTTTTTTAACTGAAACACAGCATGTATATGTCCTCTATGGAACAACAGGTTGCTTGGCAGGCATTTTCTTAGAAAAACGATGCCATCTAGGAAGCTAACATAAAAAGGCAAGAATTTTGCACTCTTCCATCTCCCAGACAATTGGAAGGAGATCTCAAACACATTAATTGCTGGCTAGGGGAATAAAGTATTATCTTTAATTTAAAAGCAAATTATTCTGGACTTTCACAAATCAGCTTCATAAGGAGGTTTAAATTAAAATAAAGTAAAAAGGAGGCTTCAAACAGCATTTTTTGAGAAAGAGATTGATGTTGAATTTGAAGAGATGAAATTCAGATTACTATAGGTCCATATTCTAATTATGAAGGTCAGATTAATTATAAAATCCCAAAACAACTAGGCTTCTTTATTTCAAAGTCTTGTCCCCTAAATTGTCTGATTCAGGTTTTATAAATAAGCTCACCTTGCTAATTCTAGTGAATGAAAAGAGTTTTGTTGGCTGCACTGGAAGAAACTAAGGGATCAGTCAGTGACTGGCAATATCACAGAAGCCAGCCTTGAAGGGAGCAAAGAAAAAAAGCATGAAAAGAAGATTTTGGTCCTTCAGAATCTCATGCATCAAGCCAGAAGGATGCTCTGTTGCCAGGACTCTCTCAGGCAAAACACAAACCTGCACAAGGAAGGCTCCTGTTGAAATCTGACCTAGGGAACCCTGCTACTTCTTAACTAAGGGGTACATGTGAGTAAAAGTTAATTTCTTCACAGAGGTTAATTTTCCCACTAAAATAGTGTTTGAGATAGAGTATTTGTAAAATAAATGTTATTAAATGTATACATAAAATTAAGACATGCTGAAATATAGTAAAACAATTAAATTCCATGCTTCAGCTCACAGGCCTTGAAGTCTTGCTTTAGTCTAGTTAATACAGAGACTTACTGGGAGTTTTATTCATTTAGGACAAACAAGAAACTCCCCTAAATAACAAGAAAGGGGTAAAAAATATTTTTGTTCTTCAAAAGATAACCAGGAAAAGCTGGCAGCATACTGGGTCACTAGAGAACAGCAGATGAATATACAGTACTTCCAGTGCTCAAGGGAATACCCAAGGCAGGAGACCTTGAGAGCAGAATATTTCTACCTAATTTAGATTCCAGAGCAGAGAGTTAAAGCCACTTATCAGCCATCAGGTAAGCTTCTGTCTCTTCAGAAGAATGCAACCCTGTCCCCCACTATTCTCCAATTACAGGTCATACACAAGCTCATGGTTTTTTCCCAAGATTATGATTTACTTAACCACAAGCTGTTATACTTCCCCCTCTCCTCTATCCATCATAGACGTTAATTTTAATTACCTCTTTGAGAATTAATTTTTGAGCCTCTGCTTAGTTATGTTCAACTACAAAAGAATACAAACAACAGCAATTTCCCTCTGTGACAGTGCATTTCAGAAGCTGTTAATGAAAGCAGCCAGGTAGACCTTGTGCAGTTCAGTCCCGTCTTGAAATATAAGTTTTCTTTATTTTTCCTTGATTTCTGGACATATTCCCAAAACTGTAGGGGTTTTTCTTTCCCCATCTAAACTTCTGATAAAATACTGAGGTTTTAAAAAGTTTCTTTCCATGAAAGAAGCATCAAAAAAGTCTAGGGGTGCTGTGGAATTTCTGTTACTGGGCATTACTGTGGTTCCAGTTTTATTTTGCCCTCCAGAAACTGGTGTGTTCCCCCTTCCAGTCAGGGATACTCATTGCACATTGGCTTTGCCCTGCAAGCCTAAACTCCTAATGGAAGAGCGAGTCTACCCAAGTAATCCAGAGTAGCAAAGAAGGAAAGAAATATTCCATAACTCACACAAGTCCTGAACTCTACAATGGGTTACTTCACGCAGGAGATCTGGAGTGCCAGAGGGTCTATTTTACAGAGGAAACAAGATAACTAGGAAAATATCATCTTGTTTCACAAGTAATTTCATTTTAAGGTACTCCTAGACTCATTAAAAAATTCCTTCTTAAAGTACCAGGAAAATTTGATGCTGCCAATAGGGGCCATGATCCAATAAAATTACTGTCTTATTCCCAAACCAGGCATAACTGCTTAACGATCTGAGCGCAGTGATCTGTGCAAGGGTGGGAGGAACAAACACAAATATTCATACAGTACTTTAAAGAGGAACTGGGATATAAAAACAAAGGATTTAAACAAGAAATAAATTGGAATATTGAATATAAATAATATGCCACTGTATTGAACTAGTGATCCCACTAGGGGTTGTGTTTTTGCTGTGTTGAAGCAGGGCTCCATAGCTAACAGTGGTAGCTTCATAATGCATTGTGAAGAAACTATTGATAGAAAATTTAGAATTGTCCTTCTAAATTTATTTAGCCACTAAAATACCATGACTTTTTCAGTTTATGACTATTTTAAAAAATAACTGCAAGAGCAAGACAAAATATATTAGTAGCAGATTCACTGCAAAATGAAGCTTTGTATTTAGTATTTGGACCTTCTTTTGGCCCCCTGTTATGAAACATGCACGCCATCCTCTCCCTCTAATCACACACCAGGATGGCAAAAATCCAAAGCAACAGGAAAATGTTGAAAGAGAATTATTTCTCCAAATAAAAGTAGTGTGAATATATGCAGCCATCTTCACTCAGCCTACAGTAAAACACTTTTATGGACCACAAACTTGACTTGTACTAATGCGTGCTTTGAACTGGGACAGTAAGTGCAATTAGTAACTAACAGATTCCTGCAAATTCCAGGAATTCAGCACTAGTCAGGAAAACATTGAATAGATTTGGCTTGGTGTTTGTTAACCTGATGTAACAAATGAGTCAAATGCAGGGAAAACATTTCATGAGCTGCAGTTCAGCTTCAGAGAGTGTCATGCCCAGCTGAGCAGCTTGTCCACCTCCTCCTCTCCAACACCACAGCTCTCCTTTGGAGCACCTCTGAGGGGAAACCATTTCTCAGACTAAGCCTACAAATTGCTTTCAAGCTGTCTGTCCTCCCTCTGGAGTAATTAACTGCTAATTAATACTTGGTCCATTTATCATCTTGTCTCTTCTTTCTCCAAATAATCTATTTCTTCCAAAAGGCTGTGTCCTAGCACAGGATGGCAAACCCTGCCCCTCAGCCATGCTCCACTTCAGGAGGTGCAGCCTTAATGGCTGTAGATGGCCTCGATGTCAGTATATGTCATTTAACAGCAAATACTTTTGAAACTGCAGGAATTTGGATCTGCAAACAGAAAATATGCAGCTCAGTGTCAGGAACAGCCAGCCTCTTCCCAGCAGTGCTGCTACAAATTTCAGATTCATCAGCTTGCAGATGGGACCCACAGAGACACCTTTTAAATAGTTTAATATCGAAAAGAGGTGAATTACTATCAGGAGTCCTTCACAAGTGTAAAAAATAAAATTTTAAATTGAACTGTTGACAGAATCTTTTTTCTCTGATGTCACAGCAGTATTATTAGACAATAGTTGAAATGCTGATACTGAAAAAAGCCTCTGAAACATGAATAGGGAAAATCCTCCTTGTCCTAAGGTAATGCCATGGGTTAACCCCTGTAGGCAGCTCAGCCCCATGCAGCTGCTCCCTCACTCCCTGCAGTGGGATGGGGAAGAGAACCAGAAGGGTGAAGTGACAAAAATAATGGGTTGAGATAAAGTCAGTTTAACAGGTAAAGCAAGAACCTTGTGCAAAACAAAACAAGGAATCCCTTCCCCATTTCCTACGAGGGGACAGGTGCTCAGCCATCCTCCAGGAAAGCTGAGCTCCATCCTGCCCGGTGGTGACTTGGGAAATGCCAAACACAATCACTCCAAATGTCCCCCCTTCACTCCTTATTGCCCAGGTTTCTTTCTTGTTAAACATGATACCATATGGTCTGGGAAATCCCCTGGGTCACTTGGGGTCACCTGTGTCCCCCTCCCCAGCTCCTTGTGCACCTCCAGCCTGCTCCCCAGTGTGTGGGGTGAGGAGCAGAAAAGGCCTTGGCTCTGGGTAAATGCTGCTCAGATATTACAAAAGCATCCCTTTATTATTAAAGTGATTTTCAGCACAAATCCAAAATATATCCCCATACCAGCATTTCTAGCCTGAACTTCAGCAGCAGATGTTAAAGGAAACGAGAAGTACTATTGTCTATTACCAGACAGACACCCTTTATATCATCCTTACTTTGTCACTTCTCCTCCTTTCTGTACCCTGCCTCTTCCTCAACTGTTCAGGTTGAAGAGCAAAATGGTGTTCCTTAAAGGCAGAACAGAAAGCTTTTGTCTGGTCTATTATGCTGTACTGTACTTTAATTCAGGCTTTTGAGGCACTGCATGACTGAGAAAGCAGTGTGGGAAAGGCTTTGGAGCCAATGGCTCTGGAGTTATAGTGACAGGGCTGCCAGCAAGAATATCTGTGAATTGATGGCTTCGCTCTGGCTGCCTCTAGAAGTTAACTAATATTTATTTGAGTGCAGCAAATGAGATACAGCTGTACACAACGCTGACATGCTAGGAAAGCAAATTATTGGGCAATCCAGTTATTAAACTCACTAATCATGTTCAACTGAACCACTTGCACAATGAATTTGGAAAGTGATCCCTAATCTATCAAGTTGCAAGACTGGTTCAAGCTACTCCAATTAGTTACAGAAAGATTTCATATTTTGAAAAAATATTTTGAAAAAATATTTTGAAAAATATATTTTATATAATAATTAATAATATATATATTAATGTATAATGCATATTTTTATATCTAACAAATTATTATAATATTTTCTTCAGTATAGTTGAAATCCCTTCACAGTTTGAACTCTGTAACTCAGCACAGGCTTTTCTCTTCAAATAGTTATTGGAGACCTAGACAAGGCTCACTAACAGAGCAGATGTCAGCTTGCAGCTATTAGCAACAAGGGCAGTTTCAAGATGAACATATGTTTGCATATTAAAGATGTTACAGCACACTTTTTATTGGCAGTAAGATTCTGCTTTCGCAAATACCACTGACAGAAGAAACATCTACTGACCTAGTAAGAATCCTATGAACAATATTCCATATGCCAGCAGAATGACATCCAAATTGAGGGAAAATTTACATATTGCCATTAAGGAAAAATTGGCAACAGCCAAAGGTTAATGAAATAACACAATCACTTCATTTTGCAGCTTCTTCTTAGAGTTAACAAGGTTTTATTTCAGAAGAAAAAGAGACAGAAACATACGTGTTCCTCCCTCTGCCTTTCACTGTAAATTTTAGTTTGGAAACATTGAACAATACTTACATTGATGAGGTTTTATAAGACACTGTTAGAGAGAACTTGAAGCATTAATAACAAAATTTATGTCATTTCTGTCTTCCCATTCTCTTTTTAAAATAGAATAATGGGCAAAAAGTGTCATTTGGAGACCTATTTAATTTAGGCTAGACTATGCTGAATATTTAGGAGTAATCGAAATAGCTCCGGGAGAGAACTTCATTATTTGTCTGACAGACATGGACAGAGCCTAAACCAACATCATATCATGCAATGAGCTGTACCATCATAGAATGAGATAAAAGTGTCTTTGACCAGAGAGTTTATTGGCTAAATTTGGGCTATAATCTGACACATCTTTGGATCTTTTAAAAAAGGAAACTGTCTAAGTGGTTGCAATGGAACTTCTCTGTCATGCCTGGTGTTACCCCTAATATCTTCATGCTCTGTGAAGAGTGGGTGAGCCTTTCTTACACAGCACTTAACTCAAGCTGGTGAGGCAGCTTTGCTGTCCTTTTTCTGAGGCTAGCTGCTGTTCACAGGGACACCAGGCTGTCATGTCACCTTGCTGCCTTGTTTTTGAACAGAGATTGTGTAGATGCTGCTCAATGCACTCATGTGATCCAAGACAGTCAAAGTCCCCCCGAGTGCTGCAGCAAGAGGCCAAACGTGCTGTGCAGCACCTCCCCTCAGCCCCAGGAGTGCAAGGCATCCCCCTGGCAGTCACCCAGAAATGATTGAGCACAGATGGATAAAGTGATGCCCCCTCATCCCAGGCATGGCACAGCTTGCACAGCTGACAGTCTGTGCCTGCTTTGTGGGTGCAGCAGGCACGGGATGGATGAGGGCAGCAGACAGACAGGCATCGGGCCACACATGGGCAAGAACAATCTGAGTCCAGTACAAGCATCATGGAGGTCAAGAAAATTATGCTTTTCTGAAGGATCCATCAAATTAAGAAAGGGTTGAGGTTTGAAAATTGCATCTTTTTCTTGGAAGGAAAAAAGCAGGAAGAAACAAACATTTCTCAATAGCAGTCAAAGTTCCCAGAATGTTATTTTCTGATTATCTGATTACATATCAGATGAAACTTGTATTTTGGGAAAAATCAATGACATCCTCTGGCTGTATCAAAACTGAACATACCAAATGACTATTGTACTCCATTATTTCAATTTTGGAATGATTGTCCCACAAGACCCAAGATGGCAGAGGACATACATACAATGCACAGCACAGCAGATTCAAGTAGCATCTGCAGTCATTGTTAGTGCCCACTGACTACACAGATAAAACAAAATGCTCTTTGGCACTTTTCTATTACTCTAAAATGTAAAAAGTTGAATAGTAAATAGCAATACCTACACCACAAAAGCAAAACCCAAGGAGTATTATTTTCATTACGACTACCTAATTTCTGAATCTTTTCTCTTCTGCTAATAAAAGAAGATACTACAGCTCACTACATCCAGTGCTAAACTCAATGGTTTTAAGAGGTATTAAAGTAAGCCTTATTATTACTTGCAGTCATTTAAGCCTTAAAAAAAAAAATATTTCAATGGCACCAGAACTTTACAAGGCTATGTGCTGCACCACTTGCTAGAAGCTGTTCTCCTTCAGTGCCTACAGAAGTCTGATGTGGTCAAGGAAATACTCAGACTGATTAAAAGCAACCTGCTGAAAATGAGCTTTTCACAGATGTCTCCTGCAAATCTGATTGACTTAGATTTGTATGCCAAAATAGAAATTTCTGTCAAGACTCATGTGAAATATTTCTATTGTCATCCACCTGAAACGTTAGATAGTTATATTTAATACTTTTATAGAAAAAATAGAGACTGAGCAAAGTTCTTATCCAGTGACTGCACATACTATAAACATTTAACTATCCTCCCACTTTTTTAAGTCTACAACAAAAAAATTCAAAGGTAGCATGAACAAAACAGTAAATCCCCAAAAAAATCCAATCTGAGAAAGGTCATTTTTTTTTTTTTTCCAATTCTGGCCAAGATTGAAAAGTACATCCATTTTTGGTATGTTATTAAAGACAGTACTCTACTGCAGGAAAATAGGGATTCCAAAGAGTGCTGTTGCACCCTGGGGAGCTGACACTATTTGACAACAGGGAGACTTCTCAGTCTTTTGCATTTAACCCACCTCATTGTACTCACCTATACTGTATCCCGTTGTAGAGGTACAGCTTCACCTTGATCTTTTTTTAAGACTGGCATTCACCTCAACCCTCACAAACCATTTTTAGAAACTTTCTCATCAGAAAATCCTTAGGATTTTCAAATTCAAACAAATAGTGCATAAAAGTTTTTTTCATTATCCATCAAAATACAGTTAAAAGTTTTTGTGATTTTTGTCAGGTGCCTTTTTATATTTAATAGGGTCCCAGTGCTGTGAAGAAGCAGACTTGCAACAAGCTGTAAGAACCATGTTGACAGATGAATATACATTAACAACTCAGCTAATTTAACTCATTTTCACTAATGCAGCTACAGCCAATAAGGCAAGGGTGTGGCACATGTTGCTGATGTCAGGAGTTCACCAGCAGACTGACCACCCTAGAGAACCTGTAACCTCCCTTCCATGTGAGCCCCTGCATTCTCATCCGTCCTGCCCCAGATCAGCAGCAGAAATTCTGCTCCAGAACAGCAGTTGTGTAAGCTCAGCTCAGACCAGCTGAGTGGAATTGTCAGAGGAATAAGAAGCCCTGGGGCACAAACCTCCCTGCAGCATCTCAGGAACCCCACTTCTCCTCAGCTGTGCTTGGGTGGAGGCAGCTCCCTACCTCCCTTTAGCTTCTTGGCCCAAATTCAGATGGATTTGATCAGCATTTTTGGGTCTGCCAGATGCATCCCAGTTGGCTGATGGCTCTGCTCTCCCTGTCTTGGTGCTGCCCTTGGCTCCTGGCTCATCTTCCTTTGCAGATTCTCTTTTGCTGTCACCTAACACCTTGTCCATGAAGGAAACATAAGTGATTCCTCACTTCCCTTGCCAACAGGAATTCTCATTTCATTAGAAAGAGCTCATTAAAACCCAAAGAGAAATCTAGTCCTTTTTTCTTGCTCAAAACTTCCCTCAACATTCTACTGACAGCAAGAAACAGGGCAATTGCTGGATCAATATTTTCAAACTGAACTTAGAAGTACAACAAACTTCATTTCACACACAGAAAATTATAATCACAGAATAAATACATCTGATGTGATGGCAAATTATCCCAGACTCCATCTCAGAGGATGGAGATTGTCACTTTGCACAGCCTCCAGAAGGAAGGACCTCTATCCACTGCTGTGCCATATGGGGCTGGCAGCAGCTTTGCCCATTTCAGTGCATTCTCCACCTGTTCTCAGACTCTTCTCAGCTGAGATGCACCAACAGGACAGGGGTAAGAGGTTACCAGAGTTTGCAAGTGAAGGAATATCTCTTTTAATTCCAAGCAAAAGATATTTTTGTAAAATTACCACTAAATGTACTTGAGGTAACATTTTGGTCCTCATTAAAAACAGCCACAGACTTCTGTCAGCTTGGATAGAAAGAGAACTTCAACCACAGTAAAATCTATTACAGTTCCTTCAGAACAGATGCTTTAGTAGAAGAAATTTTTAAAACTATATCATGAGGTCTACTCCCAGTTACATATGTCATCTTCCTGACATTATTGCTCTGAGCAGAACTCCTCAAGTGTAAATTGAGAACATTTTTAAAATGTGATTCTTTGATAAGGAGTAGCAAAGTATTAAAACAAATTTGAGTGTTATAAAAGATATTTAAACCCCAGTATATTTTTCAGAACATTCTCACCCATAATTCAGCATTCAAAACTAATTTTTAATACTCATGAATGAAACTGCTGATTTTTTTTTTTTTTTTAATTTCTCATAGCTGCAGGTATTTGAGGTAGCTCAGTGTTGTGATACTTACATTTGCTGAGCACAGCATGGAACAGCTCATGCAGACACAGATACAATTTGCCTTGTGTTCTGAACAGCTCCACTACATATATGTGTTTTTTTTAAAATAGGATATGATCCCCATAGAGTTTTAAGGAGCTCTGCATATTTCTGATTTTTGCTGCAAGGTACATTTCTTTCTTTCTTTCTTTCTTTCTTTCTTTCTTTCTTTCTTTCTTTCTTTCTTTCTTTCTTTCTTTCTTTCTTTCTCTCTCTCTCTCTCTCTCTCTCTCTGTATCTATCTATCTATCTATCTATCTATCTATCTATCTATCTATCTATATCCATGTGTTCTTGGGCTCTGGCTCCTTAGCAAGGGCTCTCAAAGGCTGTGGTTCACTACCTAACATGAAATTGTCTTACACATCAGAACTAAGAGTTTGTCAGATGACGGCCAGTGGATTAATAAAAAATCTGCACTGGATGCTCCTCAGATTTCAAAAGGTGAATTATAGGGAATTAAAGAATCTGGAGCATCCCAAGCAGAGTCACTGTATTTAGGAACATATCCAAGTCTCAAAATGGTGAATAACATTGACTTTTCACTCAAGTGTTGACCTGGGATTACAGGAGTACACCATATTTCTTTTAAAAGAATGAAAATTACTGAACTGCATACAATTTTGATGAAATCTCAACTTCCTTAAGCTGCTGCTCATGAAGTTGATTTGACCTACTATATAGATAAAACTCTAAACCAATGAATATGATCACAATGTTGTAGAGAAGACTACATTAAAGTAGTTTGGGATATGTTTGGGTTTTAAGTATTCCATTCTCAAAAAAATATTGGACAGTGTTGTTCCATGCAATCAAACAATACAGTAGAAGACTTATCAAGTGCACAGCCTATTTTGTTAGGAATATTTTAAAAGCAAATTACTCATTATCAGTCACTCCAAATATATCTAGCATCAAGACCTTCTAAAAAATTCTAACTATGAGTAATTTAATAATTGTATGACATTTTTCAGCAGCTTACGTATCCAGGTGAAAAGATCCAAAACATGTAATCAAAGGCAAGTTATAAAATGTGTTCCCTTGTGCCTTTTGAGCGTAAGACAATCAGAATAAGTGACAGGAAAATGCTTGCCTCATTTATCACTGAGAGCATTCTGTTGCTACAATAATCATCAAACTATTTAGAAGATTATGTGAGACAAAGTCCTGTAAACTTGGTGCAATAAAAAAAAAAAAAAATTGAAAAGTCATACATGAGAATGCTTTACCTTGAAAAAGCAGTCTCCTGAGACCTTATTAAGGTTAGAAAACCCAGGTATCTGCATGAAGTCAGTAAGTACATCCTGTTATATTTTATCACAATCACACTGCTAAGAGTTACAGCTGAACTTTTATACAACAGCAATATAAAGAGGTATGGGTCTTTAAGGGTCCAAGGGACAAATTGAAATATAATTATTTTGGAAGACTGTCACAGTACTTTTTTCTTTTTCTTGATGGAAACTGTCTTACAGAAATAATGTTCCTAGGATTTCTCTCTCATTTATGTTCCCAAATAATAAAAGAAATTAGTTTTTCAAAGATATTTTAAAAAAAAAAAGTTTCGGCTCTCCTGGAAATTTATCCTCTTCCCAACTGGTATTTTTACCATTTGCCCATTCATCACAAAAATAACCAATATACTAAAACTTGAAATGTGATTAAACAATTGCTAACAATAGACAGCTTCAACAGTGGAAGTGTGGCTGGCAGCACGTCTTAGATGCAATACCTTTGTGCAGGAATTTTAGATTGATTTTCTTTTTTCCTTGATATTCACCTAGGAATTGGTAATCAAAAGTCTAAGGGTGTTCAGGTTCTCAAAGAAAGCTGTGGAAGCACAATGTGTTTTCTTTACAGAATAGGAATGGATGGGGCTCAGTGAATGGGAAAGAATATTCATGGTACAATTTGTGTACTTCAGAGCTGGGGCTGATTCTTTCTTCTAAAGTATTCAGAGCTCTGCCTGGCCTGAGAAATGGCAGCCAACATGCTTGAACTTCAAAGAACTTTCACTTTTGTTCCATATCAGGCCCTTTGACCTTGTGGCTACATTGGGTCTAGCCTAAGACTTCCTCTATCTCAGGTCAAGAGCAGTCTCTATAAACAGAATTAGGTTCTGAAGTCCCTCCAACCCACACCATTTTTTTCCCCCACAGAAAAGTATTTATGCACTGAATAGCACAAAAAAAAACCCAACTAAAAAAAACCCCAAAAAACCCACCAAGCTCCTGAAAGCAATCACCCCACTTCTCTCAGCTGTGCACATCCCAATACAAGCAGCTGTCACATTTTCTTTTGTAACTGCATCTCTAGTTGTTTAAATACTTCTTGGAAATTTGCCCTTAATTACTATTCCCCTTTTGTTTTCCAAAGTTTTTTCTTCTCAAATTTTCTATCTCTTGTGCCAAATAAAGTTTCTTGAGACAAAAAAAAACAAACCAAACCAAAACAAAACAAAAAAAAAAAAGCGAAACAGTGCTTCATGAAGGACTTTTTTGGGTATCAAATAAAAAGAGAATAACAAATTAGCAAGTCACTTCCTTCCAGATACTAAGTTAATTAAAATTAATAGCTAGACCCTGGAATTGTGTGTCTCTCTCTTTTCATACATCTCCCTCTGCATACCTGTCTTCAGGACTGCCATATTTCAGAGAAGACACTGATGTTCATCTTTCCGTGTGGCTACTGTTGGGTAAATTGTCCCAGTTGTAAGTCAGTAGAACAAGCTATTCAGTGTGAAGAGAGCCAAACACCACATTTTGGGCTTTTAAAATAGTTGCTCACCTCTACCATGTATTGCCAACTTATTTGAAGCAAAGGCAAAACAAACAAACAAACAAACAAACAAACAAAACCCAAACAACCAAACAAAAAAACCAAACCACCAAGACTGAACTGGCAGAACTATTTTGCTTACAAATGTTCAACTATGCTTGATGTTCTTTCTAAGCAAAACCAAAACCTACATGGGAGTGAGAACTTCTGCCAGAATGTGCTGCATGGAATCTATTGAAATGAGACATCAGGGGGTTTTTATTAGCAAAATTACTCTTATCTCAAAGATTCACCTTCAGAATAGAGTATTTTTAGTTCTAATTCTTAGTCAGTGGCTGTCACTCTCTTATTGTGTTGAGAAGACATTCAGTTTATTCTTCCACTCTTTTGTCTCACTCCTTGCAAAACACTGACAAGCTGTGTAGGAAGCAGAAGAGGGAAAATGAGGGGAAAAAAGCCTACAACAAAAACCCACCAGAAGAAACCAAACTCGCAAAAACCCCACAAGGCAGACAACATTTTGGCCTAGACTTAAAATCTTGGGGGCAATGGAACAGGTCTGCCTTGGTAAAACTCCCTGTGAGATCTTAGTCAAACAAAAAAAGCAGTTAAGTAGAGTTTAATATCAAGATTTCATTCAAGCAGAGTCTCTCCAGTTGTTTCATTGGAAGGGAAATAGTTCTGCTTGCAAAAAGCAACAAAACCTCTGGTTCACACATTAACGTGCTGTCCCAGGTACAGAGGCTCTGCAGCAGTCAGGACTCATCTTTGCCCCAAACTCATACCTAACAGGCAGAGCAGAATTTGGTTTCTATTATCCTGGCAGAGCCTTAGGGAGTGAAAAAGGTTCTTTCGAAGTGTATTGCTACCAGTTTCAGAGGAGCAATAAAAGAAAGGATAAGTCTGACTTATCATCATCGGTTCTGGTGGGGATAATGCCATTTCCATCTGCTGCACTTGAGTCACAACCCATCACATGTTTTCCATCTCCTGAAGAAGCAGATGATTCTCTTGACAAAGCACTGTTTCATTTCTCTCCACTCCCCATGTCCTGAGATCAAAGTGATCAGTCAGGGTGATGGACCACAACCAGAAAGTAAGGAGGTCTAAACACAGAAAACAGATTGACAGGCTAATAAATAAAATAACTATATCCTAAACCTGTATCAACCAGAAGGATATAAAGACCCTTCTTACTTTGGTTTTCCTTGCCCTATTTTTTTTTTTTTTTCAATCTCTCTGCAACAGAAAAAAAAAGTAGCAGCATCAATATAACCACAGCAGAAAATCTTTGTGGGGAAGCAAAGAGAAGGAGACCCCAGACTCTTGCAAGCTCCTTGCTAGTTACTTGCACTGTAACTTTTGCAGTTTTAAATTCCCACAAGTACAGTGATACGTTTGTATACTGTTCCATACAAAGCAGATGCAGAGTGTCTGATGGAGCTGGTACTGTCCTTTCTGTGCCTCAACTGCTCCTTAAGCACTGTGACATCCCACTGTGCCTACAACAGGCTCCTTATTGATTGCCTAAACATCATTCAGACTGAAAAAAAAAATAAAATTAAGGAATTGCAATCTATAATCCATTTCAGAGTGACACCTGGTGTGGGAGAGAGTCTGGTTTAGTATGCAGCTGAACTCTGCACTCTCACCTAATAGCAGGATTTTATGCTTAACTTGTGTCTGTAAATAACACATTATGAGGACCACGGAAAGGCAGCCTAGCAATATTAGGAAAAAAAAAAAACTAATAAGCATAATGAAAAGTCTTAAAACTCACTCTCAGAAAAAAAAAAAAGTCTATTTTGGGAAAAGGACAGTAACATTCAAAAATTCAAGACAACAAACAAACATATTAAAACACATTTCAAAAATTTATTATCAAACCTGCAGCATTTACCAGCAGCTACCACACTGTGGCATCCTATGACAACACAGTATTTGACTATGCATTCAAAAGAAATTAACATCCGAAAGAACAGAAACACACCTGATAATCTACTGCAAGATATGTGGATAAATTCTGACCTTTTAATAACAAAAAACTTAAGACAGTAGATTTTACCTCCCTCAGAAGGCTGTTTAAATTTTCTTTTATTTAGGAACATTTAATCTGCAACCTTTGCAGTTATCTATAAAATGTTTCAAAGTTGTAAAAATGATTAAAAAAAAAAATTTAAAAAAGGCCAGGGTATTGACAATGAAAAAATTTCTAGTTTGAAGGAAATTGAAAATTACTATCCATGTAAAGTTCATTTGGCTGTACTGAGTTATTCCAATCTTTCAGTGGCATATTATTCATGCTACTGTCTATAGTTTTATCCTAAAATAATAAGCAACATTTTGTTTTAACTTTGTAAAAAGAGTTTATTTTATAATCAAAGCAAAAATGTTACTGAATCTTCTGTGTACAGAAGTCACTAACATTAGCTTAGATACTTTATGGTGGATGTTGAATGTTAGAATAAATTGAAATTCTTCCAAAATTGTGTGCAGCACAGCTCCATTAATACATAAATATTTTATCATGATTAATGGTAGTTTAATGCATACTCATGGAATGAAAAATAATTTGTCGCACAAAATGGGTTACCACCTTGTCAGTTCAGGAGACTCAATTTTGCAGTGACCTTCCAATAAATGCAAGTGAGTCACAGGTTCATTAGCCACGTTCCTTGTATGACCTAGAAAAATACAATGGAACTCCAATTTTCAAGTCCATCACTGGTCTGTTACTAAACCTTTTTCAATTTCTGGGCTGAATGCAGCCATGGAATGAATATATATTGGAACAGGGGGCTGGTCAGCAAGAACCACCCAGTTCAGTCTTCTGGCTTTTCAATCATGTACCAGAACAACAGTTGTTCCAGGCCATTCATTTTGTAGTACATTATTCTTCAGAAAGACATAGGTATGTACACACCCATTTTTAATGGAATGCTCTTTACTGTAAGGCAGCTGACAAAGTGCTCTTTCTGTGATGCTTTCAGAGGAGATGGGCTGTATAGAATCCCCTTACACCTCAACACAGCAGGTCTAAAAAAGCCACAACCTGAGTTTTTTGTTACAGGTAAAGGTTTGAAGGCTGGATAATTTGTTCAAGTGGGGGGTATTGTTATCTCAAGTGCTGTAGATGGTTACCACAGACCTACGAATTTGTTATCGCAGCTGGAGGAAAATCACTTTTTGTGAAATGGCTCGTCGGAGCTATCATACCTAACGCAGTGTGGATTCAGACAAGGAGGGCTGACTAGACTGTAGGAGGAGCACAGCTAGATCTGCCACCAAGAGTTTGGAAATGTGACATGACACATTGTACATGTGCTGCAAAGTGGCACGATGGCAAGTTGCTTAGCCTGGAAAATAGAAGCCTTTTTCGCTGGGGCCTGCTTGACATCACATCATGAATAGCTATTAAATTGCTTTTAGGTTTATTCAGTGCACTCGGCAGGCATACAACAGAAAGGATAAAAGATTATGTGCCAAATGAGACACAATGATCCTTCTCCCAATGTGCAAATGATTGCTGAAACTTGCTCTCTGATGAAATACGAGGTCACTGAAAACCACCCCAGCCAGCTTTGAACATAAAATTAGGTTCAAAACAGTGCCTCTGTAATGATGAGATGATCTGCCCAGACCAATAAAATACATGTGCTCAGGATCACTTCAGTGCCTTCCATACAGTTGTAGTGATTCACACCTCACCCTCAGGGGATGGCAATTTCCTCAGGAATTGATTTCAGTACATCACTTTGATAAGCCAGAGGCAAAAATCATACCCAAACAACCCGCCCCCAGCCCTCAAAAAAAAAAAAAAAAAGTTTGACTGTATGAGAAAGACCTTTTTGATAGGTACAAAAAAATGCCCCAAAACTCCACTGAGCACTGGGGAAAGTTAACTCAAGTATCTGCCTACATCACTAGCTTCTATGTGATTTTGGGGTTTTAGTGCCAGCTGGGATAACCAGAGCCATAAAGATGGAGAAACCTGGGAGCAGATCTTACATTGACAATCTGGACAACTGCTTCAATATCTTGATCTACTCAGATTACTAAAGATCATGCAAGCCAAAATCCCTCTCTGTTCTCCATATAGTCAATGAGGTATCTTGAGGCAGGATATACACATTGGCACCTTTGCCTATATACAGAGAAAGTGGCTCCTGGCAAGTGTTTCCCTCCCTTGATTACTGTATTCAATATTCCTCAGTCAATGAAGGCTGGGTTTTTCAAAGACATTCAAAGATCTATAAAACCTAGGAATGATTTTAAAGAAATCCTTTAAGTGAGGTGTCTTCCCAAACTTGTATCATTTTTCTGTGAGGCCTTATTTTCCTCCTCCTTTCCTTCTCTTATTCCTTTACTTACTTTCTTTATGTTTCAAAAGTCTGTTACACTCACTTAACAGATGTATGTCCTCTAAATGCATCCCAGAGTCTTTAAATTCAAAAGGGAAAAAAAAAAAAATAGTCACCCCAAATCTTTACCTTAGAAAAAAACCTCAGAGATCTAAAAAACAAATAAAAAGTGCGAGAGAAGACTTTCTGCCTTCAGGTCATACGGCCACATTCTCCTACTCATGTTCAGTGAAAACTGTCCTTAAATTATCTGATTTAAAAAAAAAAAAATCAAAGAAAAAAATTCTAAAATACCATCAAGAATAAATATATTCAGGCAGCAGCAGATGCCTCTGAATTCAGACACTTTGCCCCAAACACTAGGCCATTTTTTTTTTTTTGCTTGACTGTTGGTTTTGGTTTGTTTTTTGAACAGCAATCGTCTTGGTTTATAAGTCTGAATTTTAGTCCATGCATAAAAATATTAACCATAGTCAGAGAAACAGGAACTTTACTTCTATGTGCTCCCCATTTATTTATTACATGTTTCAAAAAACCCACAATTGCATAACCACAGATAATATGGTTACACCAGCTCTGTCAATGTTGAGAAATTCAGAAAAAAACAAGACCAAACAGGTTCAAGATATGAATTCTCTATCAGGAGGAGGGATCTGAAAAGAATCAAAAATGCATTAGGAAGGGTGACATGTTTGGTAAATTGGAGGCAAGACAATTCCTGTAAATCTTGTTATATTAAATTTAAAGCTATTCAGGATATAGACAACAAAGTGCTCTAGCTGGGCTCTTTAGATGGTCATCAATTAAGGCTGTGTATTTGTTTTTTCCTCTTGCTCTTAGAATATGTCATGTGTTTCAGTTTTCAAGTTGCTTTTTCCAGTTGGGGAGAGAGAAATAATCAATAATTATATCAAGAAGGAACATTCTACCTTGGTCAGAACTGCACTTCTAAGAGAGTAGTTATTTAGGTAGCTCCAAAAATTCTCTCTTTTACTGACTTTATCTCACAGGAAGTAAATAAAACTTCATAGGAAGTAAAAAAAAAAAATTAGCAAACCTTTAGACAACAGGAAGTCTTTTTTCAATATTCCTAAATTCTCATTTTAGTGAAGATTTTAAGCCAAGCTGTTACTTTAAGAAATTTGGTGGAGAAGAAAGGACAATTGTGCCATAGAACAAAATAACCTCTCAGTGTTGATTGTCAGGGAAAATTAAGTATCCATAGAAGAACTAAGACTGCCTTGTGGCTGAGGTGAAACAAGCAAGTTCTAAAGCAGTCACAGTAATGTGTCTTCTCCTTGGGTTAAAGTAGCCTATTCCACTGCAGCATGGAGGGAACACAGATGTACCAGATGATGTTTTGTGTCATTTGAGGGAGCTGGAGGTGAGCGCAGCACAGGGACACTGCCTAAATGTTCATTTTGTTTGAAGGGGTTTAATCCCCTTCACCAAGTCAGTAATAATTTTTGTCAGGACCTGATGACTAATAGACAAAATAAAGTGTTAGTATTTGATAAAATTCTTAGTGCAGTCCAAGTGGCACAACAGCCAGAGATCACTGCTCAGGCACTTTTATTAGGGGGAAATGTGGATAAGATGACAATGACCCTTGCATTGCCTTCCTAAATCATTCAAGAACAGGCATGACTTTACCTGGATGAGACAGAGTTTTGCAGCTTCTCCTCTGTCAGTCCTAGGGACTAGAAAGTACTCAGTAGCATAAGCAGAGCACAGGAAATTCTCTAAACAATCTCAACCTACCTGGAAATAAGGTAAGAAAGGCAGGAACACCACTGGGCTTCCCTGAATGGCCCAGGGTGTTTAGGATAAGAGCACAGGATGTTGACAAAATGACAAACTCTGCAGGTTCTTCAGCCTTCTGTGGTTTCCCCATTGCAGTGATCTTGCCCTGCCAACGCTGGATCTCATTGAGGGGACACCCAACATCACCATCCCATAACCCAGTAGCACCTTATTTATAACCTGTGACAGACTGGATGAGCAAAGCCAGAGATTAGTGAATGTAGACCACAGAAGACTACTTGGAAACTTAAAAAGATTATTGAGAGAAAAGAAAAGCTTTTTAATTCAATCTAGGAGTCTTTTATTTCTTGCTTTAGTCAAATTATGGCTTCATTCAACTAATCCCATTCCTGGGTTTCCAGCCCAATCACCCAGCTCCACTCCATCTAGGACAGATTTTTTTTTTTATTTTATTTTTTTTTTAATACTCCTACCCTTTATTTCTGGCATTGTGGCTATTTTCAATTGTTCTTTGGTTGCCACCTGCATTAACACATTTCTTGATATATACAACTTAAAAATTTATAAAGGAGTATAGTAATAGCCACACTCTCATTTCCAATTATTTAAAAATGAGTTACAATAGTAAAGTGTGAGCAGCAAATCCAGATTCTATTGCATCATCTTGGGAGATTCATAGTAGATGTTATTTCAAAGTCATTGCCTGTAGAGAATACAAGCCTTTTGTTCAGATCAGGTATCATATAATTTAATGAAGCAAAAAAAA
>VYZP01063151.1:0-55712 GCA_013400635.1 Hypocryptadius cinnamomeus
CCCTCTGGGGAAGAACCTTGCCCTGATCTCTGCCCTGAAGCTGGGACATTTATCAATATGACAAAGTGATAACTATTAAAATGCTGTGGGAAAAGCTGGCAGGGCAATCAGGGCATGAGAAGCTGCTGCCTCAGTGCTGGGGGGCTGCAAAGGGTTGCATAACTATTGGCTTTCCCTGTTCTCCCTGCTCAGATGAGCTTCCCAATGTCTGGGTTTGGCCCTGCTGCTGGAGCCCTACAAAAAGGCTGGACACATCCTCAGACTGCAGAGATGTGGTGGAAAGCCAGGGGAGGAATGTTTTTGGCAAAACCTGAGGCATATCAGACAATCCATTTCTGAGACATGGGTCTTAGGGAAAATAAGTGTAATTCAGAGTGTTTGAAGCATCTCCTAATGCTTTTTCATGTCATAGCTCAGAAATGGCTTGGCCTAGAAACTTCAGATTTGTTTAATTCAAGAGCCCTTGACGTAATCTAGCACAGATGAGGGCTTCTGAGAGGCTGCAGTGCTTATTTGGAGTTATTCTCTTCTGAATTAAAAATATATTAGTGTTTCACCAGCTGTGACAGTGAAAAGTTAAGACAGGCTTTCCAGACTTTGTAAAGCAACCTTGGAGTCCTTTTCCAGGATCCCTATGTCAGATTTGTTTCACCCACACAAAGGGTGCAGCGAGGCCTGCTGAGAAGGACTGGAAACCAAAGGCAGCCCTGGTGTCTACATCTGCCAGACCTCCTCAAACCTGCTTTTTTCCTCAGCTAGCAGGGAATTCCTTTCTTCTGACTTCAGTGCCCCACTCTGGTGTCACTGCTCCCTTGCCAGGTGTACCCACAGCATCATCCCAGCATGGGGTGGGTTGGAAGGGACCTTAAAAAATCATTTCATTCCACCCCCTGCCATGGCAGGGACACCTTCCACTGTCCCAGGCTGCTCCAAGCCACATCCAGCCTGGCCTTGGGCACTGCCAGGGATCCAGGGGCAGCCCCAGCTTCTCTGGGCACCCTGTGCCAGGGCCTCAGCACCTTCACAAGGAACAATTCCATCCCAATATCCCATCCATCCCTGCCCACTGGCAGTGTGGATCCGCTCCCCCTTGTCCCCATCCCTGCAGGCACTTGTCCAGGAAATGCTGTACTAGACAGGTTCACTGCTCAGGCAGAACCTGATTCCCCTCCTCCCAAATGCCCTCAGGAGCCCTTCCCAGGATTGCCCACCTCTGCTGCCCTGCCAAGCCTGTGCCACTTTATTTTTGTGGCCAAGGGTGGGCTGAGTTTCCACTCGTCACCCACATCCCATTCCAGCCAAACCTAAATAAAACTAAGAAGTGTCAGACAACTCCTGGCAACAATTCATCTTAGAAAAGGAGGACTGAGCCAGCATGAAGTTTGGGAAGAGATCTATTTGCAGTAATAAAACTGGGAAAAAAACCCCAATCCCTACTGAAATTCATTTCCTCTCTAATGGCCAGGGTGGCTGGAGGAGCATGGATTTTTTATTTTTCTTTTTTTTTTTAATAATTATCAGAGCTAAGGAGAGATGTTGCAGACAGGGTGTTAATTAGACCTGATATACTTGGGTATGTTGCATTTCATTAGGAGAGTAAATAACCCCAGCAGATTTTAATCCTGCTGGCAGTTGGCCAAGTGCTGCAGAGGGATTATCTTGGAGGGTTCAAAGTAGGCCAAAGAGCTAAAAGCACCCTTTCACGAAAGAAGAAGGCCAAGGATCCAGGTTAGGAGTGGAAGGCCAAAGCTCTGGGATAATCAGATTGAATTCCTCAGCAGAAAGTACACTAAAAAGGAGATAAATCCCAACTGCAGGGAGCAGGAGGGAGGCCAATCTGGGCACTTGCTCAGCTGGAAGGGAAACATGGCCTGATGTTGTTTGTTCATCATGGAGCTGCCTTGGCTTGGGGCTGAGGGTGACCCAGCACCACTGCCAGGGAATCCTGAGGGCAGCACAGACCCCACAGCTGAGGGGACAATGGTCTTGGGGTGCCACAGCACCTCTGAGCAGAGAGAACAGAGATCCCCATGGAGAGGCCACCCCAAAAGCCTTTGGGTGCCTCACAGCTGTCACACACTGTTTGTGACCCCCAAAGGGTGGCAGCCATTCACTGGGGAGGTGGCACTAAGGGCAGAGGAGCAGAGTGACCCTGCTTTGCTTTGGGTGGGATTTTAGGGCAGCACTGACCAGCCAGCATTCACCCCACGGGGATTTAGTTACTGCTGAGCTTCTCTTGTAAAGGCACACGTGGAAATGAAACCCAGAGGTAAAGTTTTAAATTGACAGGAAAGAGTTCCCAGTCCTACCTGGTGCCTGTGCTGCAATTGCTCAGAAATTGGGGGAGCTGACCCTGTGCTCCCCCAGGATTTAGCACAGAATAGTGTCTGAGGAATCTAAAAAAAGGGTCATTTCCTCCTGTGGCTACTTCTGTGCAATTCTCCCCAGTCACTTGGGAAGAATCTGGGTCCCTTCTCAGCATTCAACTGCATTTTAATTGAATTAAGCTCTGTCAGAGCAATGCAGCCATCCTATCACCAGACTCTAGGAGCTTAAAAAATCATCTTGTTCCACCTCCTGCCATGGGGAGGGACACTTTCCACTAGACCAAGCTGCTCCACCAGCCTGACATTGTTTACTGCTTCTTGGGAGCTCCTGCTCAGGAGAGATTGATGGACTGAAAATCAATGGAAAAGGTGCAAATAAAAGCTAAAAATGAGACCTTCTCAGAGCCTTCAGGAAGCAAAAAGAGCTGAAGGAAGGAAAGAGAGCCTGTCTCTGGGTGAATGGCCATGTCCCACTCTTCATCTGCCTCCTTACTGCTGGCAAGTTTTGAATGTAGCAAATCAAAAATGCTGAAAAAATCAAATTTCGAAACTTTTCAGCCTGGAAATGAGGGAGAAATTAATTTTTGTCCTTTTCACTTGGGAGCATGACTTGTAAATCACTCAGAGAGCTATTTCAGGGCAGGGCTGGAGTTTGGTGATAGGATGGCTGGATTGCTGTGACAGAGCTTAATTCAATTAAAATGCAGTTGAGTGCTGAGAAGGGACCCAGATTCCTCACCAGTGACTGCAGAGAGCTGCGCAGGAGTAGCCACAGGAGGGAATGACATTCCATTCCATTCCATTCCATTCCATTCCATTCCATTCCATTCCATTCCATGATCTCAGCTGTGAGTAAAGCTGCTCTGACCTTCCTGTGCCCACAAGTCACGACAGCGCTGGTCCCACAAGGATGCCTTGGTTGGAGAAACCATGGGAAAAGCAGTTTACTAAACAAGTCCAAGAGCTGGAGAAGAACACAAACATCTAAACATCTCCATCCACTGCAGTGGGGAGCTCACTGGAAAACGAGTCTCAGTGGAAGCTTTGCTGTCTGTGGTTCTTAACCGGGCTGGAAATCCTGCTCATGGGTCCCAGACTTTAATATTTAAACCAATAGTTCCAGTCTGGATCTTCTCCTCCATCTCTGATGTTGTGATCCCTTGGAAATGAGAGGGGAATGAAGCCAGCCCGAAGGGAGGAGCAAATACCCAGGATGAGTTTTGCATTTATTGAGGGATCAAGCCTAGGAAATTGTTTCCTTCCCACGTGGCTGCTCATAATTCCCCTTTGGAGACACTGCTCATTAATGCCTAAGAGGCTTCAGTGCTGTAGGTGGATGTGAAAGAACAGCAGAGCATCTGTTAGGAGGTCTCAAAATACCTTATGCTTCCACATAATCATTACTTCTAAAGCTGAACGGCAATTTGGAACATTAAAATTTGGGAAAATAAATTAAATCTAGCTTCAGCTATGGGAAAGGCCAAACCTCAACGGAAGAGAACTCCTACACTGTGCCTAAGAGCATGGCTGATCAGTTCAAGAGGTGTTTGTTATTTAACCATAGGAGACAAGGTTGTTAGAAACAAAGGATTCTATTTATTTCTTTACATCTGTTAATTTATTTTATATATTAATTTGTATTTTATTAATATGTTCAGATATGTTATATATATATAATATAGATATTTTAAAAATCTATTTATATTTATTTATAACATTGCTAGAAACAAAATCTTCGCCTGTGTCATACCTGTTACATCTTTTATTCAGGATAACAATTCTATACAAAACTTGATTTTCATTATAGTTTTCTGAAATCGCTATGACTTAATCACAACCTTAAAATTAAGAATATTGAAGTGTTTTCCTGTGCCTGACATTGATGCTGCCTGTGCCCAGCACTGCTCCCTCCAGTCACAGGGAGCAGCTCTTGGTGCTAAATGGGGCTAAAAATGAGAAAGCAACACAGCTTGAATAACAAAATCTTTTTAATTATCTACAAGGGACTAAACTATTCATCTCATAGAGCTGTTCCTAAAAGCCCCAAACTGAGGTGAAGAGGTGATGGATGATGAAGCACAGAGAAAAATAGGAAGCAAACAGCAAGAAGGAGATTTAGGGGCTTTTATGAGTGGATTACTCAAAACTTTCACCTGTGAGCTCTGACTCAGCTGCTGCTGGGGAGCACTGGGTAGGTATAAACAGCCAGCCCCAGGCAGAGTCTGAAAACAAGGATTTTAGCAGTGTCCATGTGGTGGAAAATTAGGTGTTTTATTGCCCAGTGTTTTAAAAAAGCTCCATCCTCAAAAATATAAAGTATTAAAGGGGCTAGTTCTCTAGCTTTGTCAGGTGTGTGTGAGTCCCTCTCTTGGATGCCAGGTCGGTGTAAGATACTGATTATCTGCTGGTTTGGGACTGTTTTACATCTTCTGGGTTTGAGGTCAGATGATAATACCTGGTGCAGAGAAGGGAAAATCAGGCTGCCATGTGTCATTTAAAAAAGAAAAAAATTAGGAGATGGAGCAGTAAGTTTGGGAGTAGAGGGCTGAGGGGATAACTTGTTCAGTAAAAAGGCCATGGGAAGGAAAGGCCTTCTCCCTCATGGAAGGGAAAGGCCTTCTCCCTCATGGAAGGGAAGAGGCCCCTGAAGAATATCAGGAATGTTTATTCCCTGAAGCGTCTGGGTTGGAAGAATTCCTGCAGCCAACATGCAAAGCTCTCTCTGCTGTTGCCATCAGCCACACATCAGGCTACTACTGAACAATTAATATTGTTTGCAGGTAATTCAAGAGTAGAAAAAGTTCTCCTGATTAAGGAATTTGGCACATCTAATTAGAGAAAAAAATGAATTCCATGTGGTTGAGGTGTCTAGTCATAAAGCTCTTGAAAACAGTCAGAGAAATTCACAGAATGTCCAGGTTGGAAGAGACCTTCAAGATNCAGCCACACTGTCCCCAGCCCAGAGCCTTACTACAGCTGAGGTTGTGTCAGGGTGTGTTTGGTTCATGTCCAAATGGCTTCTGGCCAAACCAGGGTAACAGAACTGACCTCAGAGTCAGGGCCCACCTGATGCCAGGCAGGTTTGACACTTTGCTCAGTGGTAGAAAACTCTTCCTGCTGTGGCCTGGCTTGGGTTGGTACTTGGGGCACGCTGTGGCAGTTGGGCTAAAATTGAGTTTTCCCATAATAATCTATTTGAAAGAGATGCTCAGGAGGAGATGCCAGTGGCTGCTGGAGATGAACAGGGATAGGATGGGACAGGAGCACAAGCACAGGTCATTTGGTGCCCAGCTTTGCTCAGAAGGAAACAACCCCACTTTGCCTCCATTAGTTTTGGGATGCAAATGAAGAAAAATGAAGTCAGCTTTCAGGTTACTGGGGATAGATGACATTCATTCACTCTGGCATTCAGCTGTTTCTGTTGTTTACATTTGATGCCTCTCATAAATACACTGTTTCTGATTAAGGAGAAATATCTTTCTAAAGTTTTGCTTAATTTTTCACTTCAAAGTCAATCTTTAAAAACCTCTCTGCCATTATCAAGCCTGCAGTGGTTTCATCCTAATCCCTCTTACTCTCTCCATTCTTATCCTTTGCTGAAGGGAAATGATAAAAATTTTTCTGACACGGAACTCGGATCCAGTGCTGAAAGATAAGCTGTTTCAAAATAAAATCACGGATTTCAAGCATTGGTTAATATTGCGATTTTTATAGATCCTTTCCTACTGCAAGATTGAACAAAGCATATTAGCTAAAAGGCCTTCTCCTGAAACAGGAGCTCATACTTTTCTAACCCTCCTTCTTCATTCTAAGTTTCCACTTCTAAGCATTGTCTTTCTTTTGTAATGAACATACAGACATCAAACCCAGCTTAATAATTATAAATTCAATCAAAAGTAGGTCTGGGAAACTTCCAGTGGGTGAGAAAGATTTAGGTGAACTTAGGTTTAATTGGTAGCTGGGTTTGTTCTAAGACTATTTTTAGGGTGCTTAAAGCCTCCTTGTCTTAAAAACTGGCACTTAGATTTTGTCAAACACACTGACAAAAAAAGATTGAAAAAGGATGCACAAGAGGCCTTGAGCACGTGTCTTTGCAAATTCCACTGTCTTTCAGTACAGTTTGTATTGGAGTCAAGGCTGGGAGTGCTTCCAGGTAACATCCAAAAAGGTCTGCCCAAGGGTTCAGAAGAAATTGTCTTGTCTATGTTGAAATGAACTGGCCCAGTGTAGTTTTTTGGGGGTTTTTTATGGGTATGAACTGGAATAGTTTCACAAGAGTCAATAGCATCACCAGCTGGGAGTGCTGAAGCAAAAATCATAGGAAAATGTGGGTTATAACACAGATTAAGTTAAATGTGCATGTTCTGATGGAACCAGAGGGTGGAAGGTCTGCTCTGTTTATGCTCTGGCTGTTTCACTTAATTTTGGGGATGAAGCAAAGCATCCTGACAATGTGTACTCACACCAGCCATAAGCTAGGCCTACAGGGTAGGATACATGGATTAATACCAAATATGAAATTTTCTGTATCCTTAATATCAGCAGGGAACTGTTTACCCAAGGAGAGAGAGGTGGTTCTGGGGGTTCCACTTTCCTTCACCCTGTCTCTCCATTCCCTAATGGACACTAATATGGAATTAAAGCCTGCAGAGAGCCAGAGACAAACCCAGTGCCTCTGGGCTGCTTGTTCCTTGTTCAACAGCCAAAAAACCTCAGCAGCAGCTGGAGCTCTCCCTGGTCCTATTTGGATGGCAGCAGGACCATGCCAAACCACAGCCTGCCATGAACTGCCCCACGAGTCACTGCCACAGGATCCTGCCCATGGGACAGCCTGAGCTGGAAGTGACACTCAAGGATCAGTGAGTCCAACTCCTGGCCCTGCACAGGACAGCCCCAAGAATCCCACCAAGTGCCTGAGGGCGTTTTCCAAATGCTTCTTGAGCTCTGGAAGGCTTGGGGCTACTTGTCCATGGCTAAAGCATTTCCATCAACTGGTCTCCAGCTACAAACTGCCATTAGCAACACCATATTGCAAATCCAAGGGGTAAATGGTCCTGGAAACTCGCAGCCAGACTTGGAAAACTCATTTCTTTAACTCCAAGTACAGCTGTGGCCAGCACCAGGTTTGTAAAAAGCTGGCAAAATCCTGCATTGATGGAAGCTGTCCTGGTGAATGCTGTGCACCAAGAATATTGTGTAGTTCTGTCCCACAAAACCTTCTGATGTCCCCAAAATGTTCCTGTAGGAGGACAAGAGGGTGTCGTGGTTGCAAGAGAAAAGTGCCAATGGGGGTGTAACCAATCTATGTGTTCTACTCCTCTCTAACCATTTTCTGACAAATTGTTGATGATGGGTCATTTGCCTGTGCACTCCTGACCCCTCAGGCTCAGAGCTGGGTGTCAGATGGGAGAAGGAAGGAGAGGCAAACCCTGCAAGGCAGGGCAGTGTTTCTTTTTCAAAGAACCCAGCTCTGATAACTCCCTCTGGGGAAGCACCAGGACAGAGGGGTTCTCTGCTAATGGGCCATCATGGCACCAGCACAATGGGCAGCTGCAACCACTGAGGGCATCAAGGACTCCTAAAAATGTCCTGTTACTCACAGGATTCCATCATTCCACTGTGAACCCCCCGCTTCAGCCCAGGGGGAGGGACTGAACCTTCCTGCCTGAATTTGTGCATTTATAATCTGGATGTTTGGGGTCTGGAAACACCATCACCACCACTGATGGATCCAGAGGAGGAGCAGAACTTTCACAGGTTCACTTATTTCAACAGGACTGCAGTCACCACTTGATAGGGCTGTGACCACCACCCTGACCAACAGGGCTGTACTCTGAATTTGTGAGTTCAAGCCAGTTTTCTGTATCACTGCATTTATTGTAATCTTTCTATTAAATTGTAACTCTGAAATCTCTCTCAAGGTATTTGTGTGGGTTCATTTTTGCGCCCCCCAGTTTATTTTCAAAGCAGCAGAAAGGTCTTTTCCAGCATTTTGGGGTTTAGCAATGCTGAGGTAGGCAAAGACTAACCCTCAGACCCCAGAAAAAACACATATTCTCTTATAAACTACAGGACACCTTAGGTCAGGTGTCTGACCAGGAACTTGGACCCATGTGATGGACAGAGCAGATGCATGAAGGACTGTGGGGTTGCTGGTTTAGGACCTGTGGCTGCAGCTTTTCCCATAGAACTTCATTTTCAGGAGAGGCAAATCCATGAGGGTGGAATGTCAGGACTTTCAGCATCTGGTGTGGAAAATGAAATGTGAAGACACAGAGTCATTGAAGGGCTTATTTACTAAGTGGATGTGCTTGCACAGGAGACAGGGGTGGAACTGTACATGGAGAGCCCCCTTGTCCCATATTCCAGGGTCTGTCCTCACCCAACATCATTCACGCTGTGTGTTCCTGTCTTTGATCCAAATTTTCACTGCTGATCAGAGAAACCTTTTCTCAAGCAAATTTTGTCAGAATCAATACATTCCTAACATTTAGATGAATCCTAAATGCCTGATTTCTAAGAAATGTCATCCAGAACCCCAAACCTGATGTTAATGAGGCCTGAATTGTTGCTTTCAAAGCGTGAAATTGGTGGTGATATCTCAAGACTGAAAATGATACAAAGGCATCAAGCCCTGTTTAGTTTGAGAGGGGGGTTATGTTTCACAGCATTGACAGGTCTTATTTGTTGTGTTTTGTACATAAAACCTCTCTCCCCTTTAATGACACCAGGAGGGGCTTGTCCACTTGGGTGACTTTTGGGTTTGGGGTTTAGAACCATCAGTTCATCTCCGTTCCCACCACGCTCCGTGTTTTCTAGTAACCTTTGGAAATCGTTCACTTCAATTTTATTCACCAGAGACAAAATGCTAATCTGCTGGCACTTCACATGGTGAGGGAGAGAAGGAGGGGAAGGAAGGAAGACCTGTATGATCTATTCATTCATTATTCCACAGCGCATGGGAAGTCATCTCTTTACATGATTGACCTGCCTGGGTTTGATTACAACACACAGCTAACCTTTTCCAAATCTGCTTGTGTCATACAAGAGAAGGGTTGAAGGCTGTTGCCATGGCATTGAGGTATCTCTTGAGAAAGAGGAAGGGGGGAAAAAAGAGAGAGAGAGAGAGAGAGAGAGGAAATGATAGATCTTTACTTCCTAGCCAAGTATAAACAAGAAACACACGCACATGTTTTTGTTTTGGAAGAGCTTTCAGCTTCTTATCGAGTCTCATCTCTCGCTGTGTTTCCTTGGGAAGGGAAGGAAGAATTGTCTGCTTTGCAGATCAGTGGGAGGGGGATGACAATTGGAGGGAGGGAAAAAAAAAAAAAAGAAGAAATCAGTCTTGCCACCATTCATGATTTATTCATGAGACACGTGAGTTTTGCATTTAAATGTGACATTCTCATGATCTCAATATTGTATATGCAAATCTAAAGATTTCTGCATCTCTCCACATGCCCGGCTTAAGTCTCGCCTCAGATCCACAGCTCTGCAAATGTAAAACCAGAGAGGTTCACGCAGCTTCTGCTTCTCTCCCTGTTTGTTCCATGCCTCAAAGACTGGAAGCAGCACCAAACTGCTCTTAATAGCAGAGCTGTAATTTAGATGTCATTACTTTTTAATTTTTTTTTCTAATAGTGAATGCTCACAGTCAGGAAATTACCTGTAGGTTCATGAATGGTTTAACTTTCTGAGGTCTTGCCTTGCCTGAGCTTTCCAAGCCCTTTCCTCCTAAGGCAGATCACTTGGGATTAGCACAGAGCAGTGCTGAGCACTGCTGAACAAAGAACTTACACCTTGAGCAGCGTAAGGGCTCAGTGCTTCAATGCTCCAACAAAAACGTGTCACTTGTCACTCAATAAATAAGGGGAATGACCTTGTCTGCAGGTTTTTAATTAAGATATGATTGATAGAGTAAAACATAAGTACCAACTCAAGGCCACGTGATGAGGCTTTGAGCACCCTGGTCCAGTGGAAGGTGTCTGTGGCAGGGGGTTGGAATGAGATGAGCTTTGAAGTCTCTTCCAAACCAAGCCATTCTGTGGCTCTGTGAAATGTGCTGATGTAGAGAGGACAGGCTCAGTTTGGGACAGAACCTGAACCTTGGTGACATCTCTGTCCCCAGCCAAGGCTCTGACTCCAGGGCCCCTCATCAGCATGAGGAGTGTGAAGGCAGGACCTGCAAAGCCACACAAACCCTGCTCCCAGCTAGCCCAGGATGTCCCAGCCCCTGCCCAGGAGAGACCTTTGGGCCAGTGTTTGCAGGAGTGATTTGTGTGGGGACAACCCTGTGGGGGCTTGGCCTGATCCGTGTGCCTGCAGTGCTGTTTCATGATCTTTTTACTTAGTGAACCAACCACAGCATAAGTATTTTTATAGGCTTTTGAACCAGCTCTGGTGCAAACATTTCTCAGTTATTAATGAACAACCACAGCATTCACTGATAACAATGAAATTTGTAGTTTTTATAGCACTTGCCCCCATTCATCGCTCAGCACCTGTTTTCTTGTCATATTGAAGCCAGAGCTTGTTGAAGTTAATCACCTTGTGTTCACTTTCTGAGGTCAGGGTCCATATCAGCAAAATTCTTCCTGTTGGTTTCATTACTTTAAAACCAAAAATGTTTTCTAGCTATCCATATAGCCTAATATCCCATCTCCAACAATGACTGCTTCAGGAAAATGGAAAGGAGATAGACCTTGCATTGAATGACATTTCACAAGGGTGTTATCTTAGATTTAGGAAATTCTGGATATAGATTTCCTGATGTCATGTATTCAGGTCCAACTAATTGCTTTCAAGAATTTGTCCCTTTCAAACCCACCTGCACATTTGCTCCCCCAGCATGGCAATGGGTGCCACAATTTAATTTCCTATGGGGTGGACAACTACTTATGTTTAGGAAATTTAATGCTGTTGATACCTACTGTTTTTTCCATTACAGGAGTTAATAAAATAGTTGTTCCTGAGCATCCTTCTCCATGCTGCTCATGATTTTAGGAGCCTGTGTCAGAACTCCCTCAACAGTCTCATCTCCAAGCAAAAATTCTTATGTATCTATCTACCCTATTAGGAGCTGCTCCTATGGAAGCTGCTTACAACTCTGATGCTTTAAACCTGTCTCTATAAATTTTCCAGTTCTCCAACATCCTTTCTGAAAGGGAACATTAGGTCTGCCTGCAATATTTACGAAGATGGTGCAGCAGGAATTTATGCACTTGCAAAATGACTTTTTCTGCTCAGTGTCTCATCCCACAATCTCTGGCATTTGTGTTACATTTTAGACCATCCCTGATTGCTGAGCTGATGAGGGTTTTGGAGAACTGAGGTCTTGGTGACACAAACAGCCCCAGCCTGTCTCAGGGATGGAGTTGCTGTGCTCTCATTTGCAGTACATGGCATTTCTTTCCTCTGAATTCCCTCTGCTGCTGCATCTTGCTCGGTTGTATGAGTGGCTGTCCCACAACATCTCCTCCAGCAGCAAAGCTGGTCTAGGGAAATACCTGGATACTTTGACTTGTGTGCAAACATCTTTGTTTGTCCTTTTCAAACCACACAGACCCCAGCCCACATCCCTGTGGGGTTCCACGGGCCACCTCTTGCTCAGGTGAGACCATCCCCTTTTTTCCTGTCCTTGTTTCCCATCTCTAAGCAAATTATTTATCTCCACAAGGCAACCTGCTTCTAGTCCACAACACTGGCTCACAGCCCACATTGTGACTGTGTTTTCCTCTCCCAATGATCTCAAACTTGCATTCAGCAGGAAGACAGGGAAAGATTAGCAGAGGGAAAAAATCTCTGGACTTGAATATTTTTTTTAAATTGGGGTTTTTTTCTATCATTCTCACATCCTCTTATGCCATCTCTTCAATACTGATACAAGCACCTGAAATAGCACGATTCATAGCTGGCCAGACTGGGATCCCTGTTTTAGCAGGCAGGGAAAAGAAACTCATGCAGGGATTCCATTGTTATTCAAAGATATGTTATTTAAAGATATGTTATCAGTTTTAGCCCCTATTTAAAAGCTGAGAGAGAAAAAAATTTCTTTGCAAAGACAAAAAAACCCAAACATGTGTTGTCCTGAATTCAGACTGAGTTTCTTCATTTATTCTTGTTTAGCCTGGATTTAGTGGCTGGGGTCTGCAGCCACGGTCAGCAGTGCTGAAATAAAGTGGTTTATCCCTGAAAATGCCCCAGTGATGCATTTTCTCCTGCCCAGGGGTCTCTGCCCTGAGCAATGTGGGAGCCTGTGTGCTGAGGGTACTGCTGGAACACCTTTGGACACCATTTGGGGCTGCATTTGTGAAGAATCATGCAATCCCAGGATGGTTTGGGTTGGAAGGGCCGTTAAAGCCCATCTCCTTCAACCCTCTGCCATGGGGCTGTTAACTGAAAGGCTGGTGGTTCGAGCCCACCCAGGGACGCCAAGTCTCGGAACCTTTTCCGGATCAAGGTCTCCCGAGATCGTTGTTAAAGTCTCTTTTCCTCCAACCCAGTCTCGGCTGTTNATTCAGACACCACTCATCCAGTTTGCTCAGAGCAAGGATGAAAGGGCAGGGGGAATAAGCAGAGCTCACACTGATTTAATTCATGCAGGTGGGATTCACCTTGCTAAAGTCTCCTCGTGGCTGCATTCACATGGAGCAGGGGCGTGTTCTTCCCACAAGTGAAGAATGCACTGCCTTGCAGACCTTGGTTTCTGCAAACGTGGCCCCTGTGAATGTAATCAACGTTGTGCAGAGCTGCTGAAACTGAAAACAAAGCCAGAACGATCATTGTGCTAAGTTTGGGTTCCTCATTGTTCATTGAATTACATCAGTGTTTTCTTTAGTTGCACAGTCAGCTGGCAAAGGTTTGTTTGAAATCTCGAGACTCTCCCCTTTCAGGGGAAAACATGAATTTCCGGAGATGTGGGCTCTGCTCTGCATCATGGTGCTGGGGCTGCCCTGGCCCAGGACACAGCCCAGCCAGACAGGGGGCTCAGCCAGCCCTCAGCCCCTCAGCCAGGGCTGAAAATGCAGCCACAGGAAAAAGGTTTCTACTTTTTATTCTTTGTATTTAACTTGATTTAATCTGCTTAAAAAAAAAAAAAGAAAAAAAAAGTAGTGATTACGATTTATTTTGTAGAGGATCCCACTCCACAGCTCATGGCCTGTGTTTTGTTTCACTGGCATTTTGTTAAGGTGATCCCATGGGGTAAAAATCTTGCTTTCTCCAAAGATTTTTGGATGCAGAGAGTGAGAGACACATCCCCCTGGAGCCTTGATGTCCTGCCTGGTGACATGGTGGGTGGCAGTTGTGTCATTTTAATGTGGGAACCCCTGAAATTCCCCCAGGAATATCAGGATGGGAATTAGAGAGTGGTTTGGGTTGAAAGGGATACTAAAGATTATTCAGTTTCAGCCTTCTGCCACAGGCAGGGACACTTTCCACTGTCCCAGGCTGCTCCAAGCCCCGTCCAGCCTGGCCTTGGGCACTGCCAGGGATCCAGGGGCAGCCACAGCTGCTCTGGGCACCCTGTGCCAGGGCCTGCCCACCCTCACAGGGAAAGAATTCTTCTCAATATCCCATCTAACCCTAAATTCTGTCAGTGGGAAGCCATTCCCTGTGTCCTGTCCCTCCAGGTCCTGCCCAAAGTCCCTCTCCAGCTCTCCTGGAGCCCCTTTAGGCCCTGGCAGGGGCTCTGAGGTCTCCCTGGATCCCTCTCTTCTCCAGGTGAACACCTCCAGCTCCATTGCTCATTTGCATTTAAATTAATTTCTCTCTAAAATTCTGATTTTCACCATCCACATCCTAACTTCTCCCAGAATCATAGCCCATGCTGTCCGAGCAAACTCTTCTGGAAGGTGAAGTTGCCAGAAGAAGAGCTGCTGAGTGGAGGGGTTTGGCTTTCTGAAAGTTGTATTTTCATTTGATCCAAAGGAGGCTCTGAGAGGCTCAGTCTGCACAGCCCAGCTGATTCCAGGCTCTTTGCCTTGCTCAGGGATGGACTTCTTGCCTTTTTTAACCATGTGGAAGAAAATAGTGATAAAAAGGCAGAATCTGGGATGAAGTTTATTAAGAACCAAAGCAAAAACCCATCTTGGAGGAAGCTGTACAACATCAGTGTTGTACAAGTTTCCAAAGAAACATGCAGGAAACTCAGAAAGAAACTTTGTCAGGTGTTGTGATGCTGCTTCTGTTTGGGGGGGAGGTCTTGTATAATAACATAGAGAAGCTGGAACTGCAGCTTAGAAGACCGAGGAGAGGAGGCAGGAGTAAAAGGCAGGATGGAGAAGAGGGCAGTAAGGGCAGCAGCAGTGAGTAGGGAAAGAAAATCAGGAGCAGAAACTGAAAGGAGGAGTGTGGGTTGCATTTCACCAGGGTGCCCAGAGCTGAGGACTGAGGTCTCTTCAGCTGGGCCTAAGGCAGACAAAGCTCATCCTGCAACACTGATGGGAGAAAGCACCTTTGTAGTGAAATCTGAACTTACCAAGGTTAACCAGCTTGTGATTTGTATTAATTTTGCAACTTCTTTCTGTAGAGAAAGAAAGGTGCGGCAAACAAATTGAAAATATTCAAAAGATCTCATTTCACAGTTTAAAAAATGAACAATTTTCAGTTTCCACTTGGAAAGAAGGCCTCTGTCTCCTCAGCAATGCAATTATCTCATGACAGAGAGGCAGGAGGTAACCTGACACTGAGCTGCAAGGTCTGTGTCAGACAGGGGACATTTTGGAGTTAACCCGTGATAATTCCCTGCACCCTCCCTGGCATTGCTGGAGTCTTTAGCTCTGCCATTGAAATGAAAATCCATTATTTGTGCAGCTCAGCTAATAACACCAACCAGCATTTCCATGGGCAGCAGAAACCCTGGAGGAAGGCTGCCAAAAGCCCGGGGAGTCAGAGTTCCTTTTCATGTTCAAAGCTTCAGCTCTGAAATGCTTTAGCAATGCCATTACAAATGCCTAATGTCAGACCTGTGTCGAGCTTCTCCTCTCCCTCACTCCATTAGCCCTGCAAGGATGGTGACAAACCATCTGAGGAAGCAGGAGTCATCCCAGGTCAGGCTGAAAGAGATAAAAACCTCTGATAATCTCCAGGTTCATTAACATTTTTGTTTTTAAAAAGGTAACTTTCTGTCACTAGGAGTGTATAATATATATATAGAGCAAGTGGAAGCTGGGATGTAATTTTAGCCTTGATTCTTGAGGCGATGTATTCTGGGCTGTTGAGCAGGGGTGCAGCCTGTCTTCATGTGTGGGAATACATGCAAAACCATTTTAAAAGTGTAGTGCATGTGCTGTACTTCAGCTCAGAGGTTACCCTGGGAAATTCCCACTCTGCCCCAAAATGCCCAGTGATGATTTGTTAGGTGAAAGCAAAAGCAAAAACTTGGAAACGCAAGAAAAAAACACAGCAATGAAACTGAGCTAAAATGCATTTTGACATTTAATCCTAGATCAATTGGCAAATCTCACAATAGATATTTTTTTTTCTTGTCACCTTGGCAAAGCAGAGCTATGGGAAACTAACTTTAAAAAAGAAAAAAAAGAATTAATTTTGAAGATCAGCTGCCAATCTTCTCTCTAGGCTGAGGGTGAGCACGGGAGCTCTCCTGCACTGTCGAAATATTGAGTAAGTTTAGAGAAAACCCAACTATTGCAAGCTCAGGACATAATTTATAAAACAAAAACCACTCTCTTCTGCATTGAGGAGTCTGAGAGCTGCTCTGAGAAAGATGAATTCACTGGGTAGAGGAGGGGAGCTTGGCTTCACCCCCCAAAATGAAGCGAGGAGATGATTCAATTGCTTCACTTTCCGAGCGCCAGCCCCAGACGCTCACGCAGAGCGTGGTTATAAGAAATGACTCCTTTACTTCAGGAGGAAGAAACTGAAGAAACTGTTAAACTTGGTCACAGTATGTGACATCCTTGAAATCAAAAGCAATACTTCTTCTCAGCGACTGCACAGTAAAATTAAAGACACGAAGCCAAATTCGTCTCTGGAGTAATTCTCTTGCCAGTGGCTGGGGAGGCACCTGGGATTAATTTCCTCTATTATACAAGTGGCACAAGACCCTGACAAATTATTTTGAATGTATTTTGTAGCACTTAGTTAACAGAAACCTTATTCACTACATGTCCCACACCTGGGAAATGGAGCAGCTCCAAATTTGCCTGGCTGAGGATGGGATCTGGGGTGGATTGCAGCTCCCACCCCCTTCATGTGGGCAGAAATGAAGAAAATGTGAATTTACTGATTTCTCACAAAGTAAAAATGCCTCCATGGGGAAACAGGTGATCAAGGAGGGCATGTCTGCCTCGGGGAAGGGACAGTCTCTGACTGGATCTGGGCTGGATTGTTGCTCTTGCCCCAAACTCCTGGGTTGTCCTGTTGCACTTTCCCCAAAGGGTGGCAGAGCTCACTCACCTCTCTATTCCTGCAGTTCTTCTGTTTGGCTTTGGGCTAGACCTTGCAAATCCTGTGTGAGATTCATTTCTGCTCCTGGACATACATTCCCATTCTTGGCTTACAGTTTCCCTGTGAAAAGTTTATGCTTTCCTGGAGGAATTCTGGACAGCAGAGTGGTGTGCCAGTGCTCAGTGCACCAAGGTGAGAGCTGGGACAATGCTGTCCCAAAATTCCCCCAGATGGGTCCAGCCTTCATCTCCAAACAGTCCTGGGTCCTCCCTCCTCCCCAGAATGCAAACTCCTCTCTCCTCTGCAGCCATCCTTATTTTGCTGCCCCAAATTTGGAGGATCATCCCAGGCCAGGTCAGGTTTAAACAAGCACAAACCATTCAGGGTCTTTCCTTCCCATGGAGCAGCACAAGGAAGGAGGAAAGCTGTTACACTGCCCTGGGAGATGAGGATCCCAGGCAGCCAAACAGGCAAATATGACCAAAGTCAAATGCAAACTCAGGACACATGTGAGCACAGAGCCCAAGGTTGGGGTTTCAAGGAAGCCACCTGCAGCTGCCTCCCAAAGCTGCTGCTGGCAAGTAAATTAATTTTCTACACATCTGGGAGGCTTTGAAAAATCAGGAATGGCTCTGGGTATGGGTTTAAGGAGGTGAGGTTAAGGACAAGGTTCTCCCTTGTCTCATGTGTTGAAACCTCTGGGCAGCAGAAGTGAATACATGTGACTTTTGAGAAGATCCTGAAGGTCAGGAGGAACCTTGCCCATCCCTGGGAGTGTCCAAGGCCAGGTTGGACAGGGCTTGGAGCAGCCTGGGATGATGGAAGGTGTCCCTGCCCATGGCAGAGGGTGAAATGAGATGCTTTTAAAGGTCTTTTCCAACCCAAACCATTCCATGATTCTATGAAGAATGGTTCCAAGGTTTGATGCATCAAGCACTTTTATCCTCTTGAACACGAGAAGAAACTTGCTGATATATTTTACAGTATTGGGACCTTTTGTCTTTAGCATATTCCTGCTAATGAAGATTTTTTTTGGGGGGGGGGGGCAGGGGGGAATTATTTGCTTATATGCACAGCCAGGTTGGTGTTTGACCAAAGGTGAGATGTTTTCACTCAGGCAGAAGAAAATTGTCAGTCGATGTTGTGAGTGTCCTTAATACTTCCCTGTCATGTTTGAGCTTGTTTTGTTTGGTTGTATTTGGGTTTCTGGAATGTTTTATCCTATCAATGACATTAATTATGGAGTAATTGCCTTAGTAGCATGTAACAACTCTCTTCTTTTTTTTCAAAGAGATTTTCACACAATGTGTAAACTTTGCTGTATATGTGCTACGTTTCTTGTGTCATGAAATAACGTGTAGACAAAATAATGTTTTTCCTGTCAGAAATTCAATGGGCATCTAAAGCAAAGTGACAGGTGGTTAAATAGCTGCATTTAAAGGATGTCAAGAAGATTTTTTGGACAGGTACCAAAACCCAATGCCAAAAAGAAGGCCTAATACCATCTGTTTTGTTAGCAGAGAGAAGCAATTTTACATTAGATTTTAAACTACATGAAATGCCAAATTCATAACCTTGATTTGTGGGTCAGATCTGGCTTATCTAGATTTTGAATGTTTCTATTTACCAGCACAGTTCCTGACCCAGAGCACACACAGGTAAATGATGATGTTTTCAATCAGCCCCATTTTAAAGTCACTGGAAGCTCTTGAGCTGCATTTAATTTTGTTTTGTATTACATGTAAATCCAGATGCAATGTGGATTTAATTAATCCAATTTCACTGCATTTAAATGTACACATTTGCATTGTGTTTATTGGCAATTGGCTTTATCCATTTGTTCAGCATTTTTTATGACCACTGAAACTACTGAATATTTAGAGATCCGTCTACTTCCAAGTGGGAACTAGGAGTGTAGCTCTGAATTAAATAATTCTCAGACATAAACTGCGGATAAGACTAAAATGTCAAAATATAGCTGCATAATACAGTGGGGAAAATTATATCAGTATTTTAAAGTAATAAACTGCACTGTGCTATATGATTTTAAAAATTGTTCAGCAGGCTTTTAGATGGTTTGTTGAGAGGAGGAGGACTACTTTGAAACAAATAATGAAACTGATAGATTCAGAGGCTTTTTCCTGCTTCTGAAAGGTGCCTTTGAAATGATGATTGTTCAGATTTAGCCTAATATTTAGAAATACTCACTGTAGAGTTTTCCCTTCTTTGTGAGGAGTCCGTGTGGCTTAAATGGGATTGCTGAGATAATCACACTCTGCTGTTTCTGTTCCAGAGCTAATGTTAGCCATGAAATGTGAGTTGTCATGTTGGGAGCTCCTCATTCAGCTGCCCAGCCAAAGCAACTGCAAACATTCTGGGGTTTTGGGGAAAAGAAAGGAAGAGATCCAGGTGTTTTCATCCTGTTTGGCTGCTTGGCTCAGCTCTGTTTGGGATCCTGCAGCTCCACTGGTATTGCTGGTTCCCTTCAGCCACCCCAGAGCACTCCTGTCACCTGTGCACGCCTGGGCAAAATCCAAAGTCTTGACCTGTTGTGGTATCACAGCAAGCCCTGATAACAGGTCTGTCTCAATCTTTCTTCCAGGCACTGGAAGGAGCTCTAAAGTCTCCCTGGAGCCTTCTCCTCTCCAGGCTGGGCACCTCCAGCTCTGCCAGGCTGGCTCCAGAGCAGAGGGGCTCCAGCCCTGGGACCACTCCATGGTGCATTCTTGATCCTACCTGGAGAGGTGCTGGAGGAGAGCAGGAGTTCACACAAATCTGCATCCCCTGGCAGACCCACATCTGCTCAACAGCAAAGTGCCACCAGGACAAACACATTGAAACACAGGGAAGAACAGGCTGAAGGAGGATTCAGCAGCAGGCACGAGTTGGAGGCTTCCTGGATGCATGGTGAGGCTGGGCAGGGGCAGGAGCTGCTGCTGCATGGGCAGAGAACCATGGAGGGAGGCTGGAGACACCCATGGCTCCCCAGGCCCTGGCAGGGGTGAGGCTCAGCTCCACTAGGTTGTCTTCTTCTGACAGTCTGAGGAGGAGAAGCACTGGAGACATGAGGTGAGCTGTGAGAACATTGCTCTGATGAGGAGCATTCCCTCTGCCAGCTTCCCTTGGCATATATATCTGTGTATATATATGCAAATATATAAATAAATAGATAGATAAATAGATAAATAAATAAATATAAAAGCATTCTGGCTATTAATAGCAATAGCTCTCTGAGTGGCTCAGATCAGTCTCTGTTCGAGGTCTAACAGAGGCAGATGAATGTGCAAAGTTGGACAGGGCTGAGCTGTGTAAATCGGAGAAAATGGGGCTTCACTGGGGAAAAAATCAGCTTTGAGAGGGACTGAAAGGGAGCAATGGGGTGGCTCAGGCACTGCAGATAAATTAGGTTGTATCTGCCAGGGAGGTGCTGCACGTTTGGTGATGAAATGTGTTCATTTTTGTAGGAAACAACAGAATGAAATCCTGCTTTTAGTGGGAAAGTCCATTCCACCTTAACTGCAAAGCCACTAGCAATGACTCCACAATATAAGAAATATAATAATTATGATAATTAATAAAGATAATAATACAGTCAAACCTTGCTAATGACTCAGAGGCTGCTTACTAAATACTGACTTTGTGGATAAACAAGCCAGAATAATGCATCATAAAATACACTTTGTTCCATTATTTTGACATCTCTATTATTTTAATTATTTATACTTCATAATATACCAGTCACTCTACTTGGGAAGGTTTTACAAAAATAATGAAGCTCTAATAATGTGACATGTCAGTTCAGTATTTGCTGAAACAGGGAGACAGGAAAACCAGTCCTTTCAGGGGGTGTGTAAATCAGGAAGGGCACAGATCAGTGAAGCTCAGATATTCAAAGTTTTAATGCAAAATATTAGACATCTCTATTATGCCTTTGACTGGGAGCCCTCAGAGCAGCTTCCCTGGTGGAGAACTCCTGAAGCCAACCTGCTTCGCTGCTAAATGCAAAAGGATCGATGCTGGTTCTCCACAAAAAATCACACAACTTGAAAAATAATAATAAATGTGAAGTAGTTTTTGTGCCCAAGTCAATTTTTATCCTTAAATCATTTTTTTCCACCACCGCGACAGCTGAAATCTTGTTTTTAATTTAAATGAGAGCTACGATTTTTACATAATCACTTGATTCCTGGAGCTGGCATTCCCTCGAAACCCCAGCCCGCCTTCCCGCTCCCTGAATTTGGCAGGAATTGGCCCCACTCTTGCAATGAAAGACACTGGAGGAAGAACTCAGCATTTATTTAGCTCAGTTTTCCAGCTCCAGAGTCCTGAAGGGTGCATGTTGGAAATAAGCCTTAAGAGTCAGTCAGGAGGGTTTTTTCTAAGAAAAGAAAAAAAAAAAGAAAAAAAAAAAAGGCAATTTCTCTTGGAGATTTGCCAGCAAACTGACACTACCAGCCCTGTCCCAGCTCTTTGCCAGCCTATGGACTGGTTGTTGCAACTTTCAAGCGTTTCCCTCTGCCAGGGGATGGGATAACGTACTGCAAAACCACTCTGTACATAACATTCTCTCCCACCGGGCTGCTTTTCCAGAGGGATCTGTTGGGAACCGCTGGAAGGGAGCGGGAGGGAGCGGAGCCTGCGGCAGCGGGGAAGGGAGGGGGAGCCCTGCCCGCCCAGCCTGCTCACCTCCGAGCATCCTCCCTCCCCACGGACACGTTCGGGTTTTCCATGCTGCTGTGCCCTGAAAATCCCGGCCCGTGGGAGTCGGAGGGGGATGGCCGGGAGGGTGGTCATGGATGGAGCTGCCTTCCAGCAGCGGGAATTACAAAGAAGCGTGGATGGGATGTGTGGAAAGCCCAGGTGGGGGGACAAAGGGGGTTGTCCGTGCCCTGGCGAGCAGGAAGCCACCGCCAGGTGCAGAGGTTGAGCCTGGCTGTTCTCTCCAGGCTGGGAGAGGCACAGGCCTTCCAGGAATAGGGCGCAGTTAGGGGCTCTAAACGGGGCACCTCTTTGGGCTTCCTGCTGAGGGTGGATCAGCGCGCTGGACAGCATCCTTCATCAGCGGGTGGGCACCAGGTGCAGAGGGAAACGAAGCTGCTGGGCACCGTCCCGTGTCGGGAGAGGGCACACCGGGCACGGTGCGGGCTGTGGGGCACGGAAGACGTGCCAGGGTCCCCAGCGGGCAGCGGTGGGCGGCTGTCGCAGCCTTCCCCTCGCCGGGGCGGCCGGGGATGGGCCGCCGCCGCCGCAGCCGGGTCCATGCCCGCTGGAGCCCCCGCCTGCCGCCGCCCGCAGCCCCGGCATGGACGTTCGGTTCTACCCCTCCGCCCCCCCCGCCGTGGGCTCGCTGCCCGGCGCGGACCCCACTTGCCTCGGCCCGCTGGATTATTATCACTGCAACAAGGTACCGGGGGCGCGGGGGGTCCCCGGGCTCGGCGCGTCCCGCCGCTGCTCCGCGGGCACGGGCACGGGGAAGGAAAGTGCCGGCGGCGCCGGCTCCCGCGGGAGGGAATTTTGAAAGTGGTCTGGAAGCGGAGCGGGGGGAGCCGTCGAGGGCCCGGGCCGGCCGCAGCGGGCGGGGGGAGCCCGAGCCCGGGCGCTGCTCGGCGGGGCGGGCCGGGAGCGGAGCGCGGTGTCCGTCTGTCCGTGTGTCCGTGCGGGCTCGGGTAGATCTCCTGCGCTCCGGGAGCGCCCGGCCCGGGGCGATGCGCGCCGCGGGGGGGTTGTTGTTGCGGTTGTTGTCGGGTACTTTTTTCCTGTTGTTCTTCGCCGTGTTGTTGTTTTGCACCTTCTTCGCGAGCTGCGGAGCCTCCGGGCCGGGTCGCGGCTCCTCCCGAGCGGGGTCCGGCGCCGTCCCTCGCCTCCGTCCCTCACCTGCCGCTGCGCTCCTGCGGAGGGGGCACCCAGCTCCGGGCTGGGGGTGTCCGTGTGCCCCCAGATCCCCAGCACGGCGGGGAGACCTCCTTCAGCCACATTTTCCCCGCTCGCTGCAGTTGCGAGGCGAAGCAGCCTGCACTTGTAACGGGAGAGGGATGCGCAGGGGATATTTGAGAGCGCGGAGGTGCTCTAGGAAATTTCCCTCATCCTGGAGAAAGCGAAGAGAAGGGGATAGATGCTACTTCAGGGATAAGGAGTTTTCTGCGAGTGTCGCCTTGCTCGCTGTGGGTAAACAGCGCTGATGTTTCAGCTACAAAGCCCTGGGATCCAGATCTCTTTGGAGGGAGGGAGATCATCCCAGCCGTAATCCTTGCTGCCTTGCGGGCCAAATTCGGGTAATTGCGTCGAAAAAAGTTAATAAAAGGAGAAAATGCTCTCCTGCGTCGGTACAGCAGCTCAGGATGCTCTCGGCTCACCTCACTGTTGTGATACTTTGGGATCAAACTCTTAAAACACAAGCAGAAGGAAATGCGTGAGGCTTCCCGGACGCGGTAAATTAATCTTAATGTATCAAGAGATGTATTTAACTGTTTCTCTGTCAGTGGGTTATTTATATCTTTTTATTAAGTTGTAGCAAACCTAACAGTTCTCGTTTATTTTGAGATGCCGGATTATACTGAAAGGAAACAACTTTCGTTGTTTTCTCCTGTATCTGCGTACTGCTGGCTTCAAAGTGTTTTATTATCATTGCCGTTGCTCTTAAAACACTAAATAAGCTCTTAAAATTCTAACGAGAGCCGGATCACCTGGGAGCAGGACATTTGTCCTGCCGAAACATCCGCCCGTCGTGTGTGAGAGCAGAAATCTGGGATCATGTGAGCGTGAGCCACTGGCAACTGCGGCTGCCCCCAAATCCTGCTGGCTTTCGGAACTCGCTTTTACCGAGAAGTTGTTGGATGCCAGCGTGATTTACTTTGTCTTGCAGTGTTTAGTGCGGGAGCTGGGGCTGGTGGCCGTGCTCGCAGTGTCTCAGCCGTGGGGCTGCGTGGTCCCGTGTCCCCCCGGCAGCGCCCGCCCGAGCCTTGGGGCGCGGGGCCCCTCGTCCTCAGCTCATCCGTGGCCTGAATCCCTGAGATTAGTCCCGGATTAGGCGGTGGCAATTGATCCGCGGCTCCTCGCTGCCGCTGCGGCCGGGAGGCTGCGGGAAATCGCCTCTTCTGGGGGTGCAGCGAGCTGAGCCCCGGCGGGCGAGCGGGTGCGACGGGCGCTGCTGTGGCCGGGGCGATGGGACAGCGGAGAGGAGCGCCCCAGGTACTGACCACTGCCACCAGATGCTGCTGTTGTCACTGCTACCGAGGATCTTAAGGCAGCGGCAGAAGAAAGGAAGTGACTTACCCTTTGCTGATATTCAGGGTGCTTTTTCCATCCCTCCCCCCCTTCTTTTCTTTTCTGAGTTATCAAATGACATTTGCTTATGCACAGCCGTGCACGTTTGTCTGTGACATGAGGCCGCTGGAATGAAGCCAGGGATGGAATGGGCTGACTCAGTTTCCCTGCCAGGCTGCAGGTATCGCGGCTGTAACTCCAGCATCAAACCGTGGCCCGGAGTGGCGCGGGAGGAGCTGTTCCCTGCTGCTTCTCCTTCGGATAACTCCGGCAGGTGCGGGGTGGGATCCGGCCGAGGATCACCAGCAGTGTGCTGTTCTCTTGTGCCTGCCATGGAACAAGAGTTCTCCTGCTTCCTGGAGCCACATGGGATTCTCTGGGAAACTCCAGAACCTCACACCAATCCCAACCCCATCGCTCCTGTCCGGTGCTGGTGGCTCGGCCCAGGGCTGGGCTGAGACAGTGTCTGCCTCAAAGCATTTCCACTTAAAAAGGCTACAGAGGAGGGTAGGGTGGACTGGAAAAATCAGAATTCTCCCACTATGGCGTGCAGATATCCCGGATAAAATCCATCTCTGGGAAGGACCTGAGCAAGGAGCACTTGCAGGCTCTTTGCTGTCCTCCTGCTTCGCTGAGTTCATGGAGATGCTCTAAAGCCCTTTGATTTAAAAGGCTTGTTTTGTTCAGGGTGTTTTTGTTTGTTTTGGGTTTTTTCCTCTTTATTTATTTATTTCTTTAGGGGGAGGCAGCAAAGCTGGGCTGTGCAGTGTCATTGTGCATAAATAACTCGCTGGGAGCACGGCGGAGCTCTGCCATCGCTGTGAGCTGCCTTAGCCCAGAGCAGCCTGAAATGTTAATGGAATTGTTTTGTGCACTTACTGGACATGATATTGTTACCAGGAGGTCTCCGATCTTGCCTGCACGCTGCAGTCAGCCACAATTCCTCTCTGCAGCTACACAGGGGCCTACTGCACATCAGCATTCCCATTTCTGAAAGGACAAGGGATGTTTAGAGCGATAATGAAATGGGAGTGCGTGTTCAGCCCAGGCCTCCCCAGAAGAGGGGAATTTGTACCCTTTCTTTACCTGCTTCCACAGCATCCCTGTTTTCCCTGGAAGGGCTGGCCACTGGGAGGGATGGAGAAGGTGGTGAGGGGCTGGACACCCACAAGTGAATAACAAGAGCCCTCCTGCCCCATCAGGCAGGGTGAGAAGGAGCCCTCCCTGCTGCTGAGTGCGTTTGGTGAGGAGTTCTGATGGATCAGGAGTACTGGTGACATCGAAGCTGGGGAAAAGGGCTCCTGTGTAAACCAGTCCCTGCTACTGGTGATCCTGCATGGAGCAGCCTGCCATGGCAGCTGGGGAGAGGAGCCAGCCCCAAACTTCCTGGTGTCCAGGGAGCTGCTGCTCACAGCCTGATGCTCCTGGGCAGGATTTTTAGGGCTGCAGAGTGCTCAGCCCAAGGTGTGGGGTTGCTGAGGAGCCACCAGAGAGGACAAACTGCAACAAGCATTTCCCACTCTGGAGTACTGCCCCCCTCCCATCCTGTGGGCTGGATCCAGGACCTGCTCCACCACTGGGACAGCAGGAACACCTCTGGTGTCTGCACAGTGGCCATGGGAGACTGGGAGTTTCAGCTGTAAGTGTGAGGAGCCCTCATCCAAACTGTGACACCCATCCCTGTCATCGGCCACCTGAGCACTGCTGAAGAAACACCTACCTCTGGTTTGGATTCCTTGTGTACATTTGGGTCTAAACCCTTTTTTCTGTCCCTTCTGGCCATTTTCCTGGGGCACTGGTAGCTGCTGCAGACCCCTTCCTGCTCACTTGCCAGGAAAGCTTTCCCAGGGCTTTGAGCTGCTCGTGTGTGGTGCCGGTGTTTTGGGGAGAGCAGCGTGTTCCTGCACCACCTAAGGGGCTGTTGCTCCCTGGTGGGGCATTTTCCCACCCTCCAATTGCTTTGAGAAAATGTGGGGATTTTTCCCACTTGAGCTCTAGGGAGATTCTGCAGGTCTATTTCACAATAAATAAGCCACAGTACGTAAAAAATGTGCATTTTAGTAACACCGAGGCTCGTTCTGCTCTTAGCAGAGCTTTAGTGACAGGATCTGGTGTGCTGGCTGATACACCAGCATGGAAGGGTTTTTCCTAGATCCTAAATTGTGTGTGTGGGTCCATGAAGCTCAGAAGGGAGTTTTTCCTTCTCAGCCCAATCAAAATTTCCTTGGCAAGGGAGGCCTGTGACAGGAATCCTGCCAGAGCACGATAGCCTGAGCTCTTTCATGCAGGGTGTGCAGGGATGCTGGGATGCAGGAGGAGTGATCCTGCTCCCCAGGGGCATCTTTGGGGAGTGAATTATCATCTCTATTCTTCCTGCAGAAATAAATTTAAATATAAATTCTCCCTGCTTGCTTCTGGTGCTACAACAGTCAGACTGGGTTAGCACGATGCCCAATTTCCAGCCAGTGGAATTGATGGGGATTGATGAGGAGGAGGAGGAGGAGGAGAACTAAGCCTGGGAATACCAAATCTACACTGCTGAGAGACCCTGGAAGTGCCTGTGGTCCTTGGGAACCCCTGTACTGGGGACCCTGTTATTAACCCTGCAGGATTTCTGTAGGGTTCATCAGCACCATCAAATCTTTTCCCAAATTTTCCTTCTAGGATCCTGTGGCTTTGCCTCTCCAAACACAGCCTCTCTCTTGCCTTTTGGGCTGATAAATTGACAAAAGCTATTTTACCAATACACCATTAAAATCTGCTAGTCATGTAATGGGTATTAGTCTGCAACCAACGCTCTCTTCTTTTAAGAACCCTTCAGAAATGGGATCTGAGCTCGTATGAGCCCAAGCTGATGTATTAAATGCATTTCTGTGAAATGTTCTGGTTTGACTTTTACAATAAATTGTACATTGCAGTGATAAACATGGTCCCTTTTTCCTTGTTCCAGCACTGCTTTGCCATTCTGGAAGATAAAATACATTCTTTCCCTTCCTGCTTCCGAAGCCAACTCTGTTTTGAAGTAGCATAAATCTTTCTTTGGAGATGGAGGATTTTGGATGGCGAACAAAGTCCAGCAGATTTTTAATTTGGGGCCCATTTCATTCTCATTTGGCAGGCAGCTCCTGTTGATTAGCAAATGTAGATTTTTAATTTTTTTTTTCTTTTAGGCCCTGAATATGGGCAAGGGCTTCCTCTCAAAAGTGGTTGAGTTACTCAGTGGGACAACCCTGCATTCTCCAGAGTGGTCTTTGATGGGTTGCACAGCAGAAAGTGTTTGAAACTCCATTTTTTTGCCTTGGGCTTTAAGTTAGGGATTGGGAGCTAAATAATGAATGTCCATCCATTCATAGAAAATGTTGTTCTCTCTGCATGCACGGAGGGAGGGCTTTAATCTGGTTGTTTTGGGAACAATGGGAGATGTTTTGAAGACCAGTCTGACTTGTGTGTAACAACATGTTTGTTTGGGCTCCTTCTGAATAACCTTGTCAAGGGCTTCATCCGTGGAAGTCCTTGTAGCAGAGGAGACATCAAGAGACAAAAAATTCAGGATCAAAGCTGTACAAGTTTCTCTGATTTATTTATGATTTTTCAAATCAATGATTGTCCCCTGAATCGGTGTTCCAGAGCCTGTGGGTGTTACCCCACCATAACTGTAGAGTAAACCCATGAGCAGCTCTGCCTTGGACCTCTGAGCCTGCAGCAGGCACCAGGATCAGTGTGTGCATCCATGACAGAGAAAACATCCTGTTAAAGTGAATTTTCTTGTACAGACCAGAGCACCCAATAACTTGGAGGGTGCATGGCTGATCCTCGTGCCAGGGCAGTGGGAGAGCACCTGGAACCCTGCAGAGCTCTTCCAGCTTTTCCTCCTTGTAAGGACAGGCACTGCCAGCTCCTTTCCTGGGGGTCGGCGTTAACATTGTGATTGTTCTGCAGCATTTGCAAATCTCTGTTTTCATGCTGCCTTCACTTTTCATCTCCTTCCTGCTGGCTACAAGGAGCAGGAGGTGAGGATGCTCCACCACCACAGACTGGCCCCACTGGGAGGGGGGAGCGTTTTCCCCTCGAGGTGCAATTTTTCCCTATTACCTTTGTACTCCTCTGGTTTTTTTACAAAATGAGCTCTAAATGCTTTTACCATAAGTTGGGTTATATCTTGCAGTATAAATGAAGCATATAATTGTGTTTTCCTAACAGCTCCACATTAAAAATAAGTTATTGTGTTGCTAATGTGTTTTTCCTGACAATTTTCCATCCGGTGAGTGCGAGGCTTCTGTCTGAACTGTCGTGTAGCAGCACCCCTGCCTCCTCTTGAGATCTTATTCAGTATTCCTCAAGTCAGGCTGAAGTGTTAGTGTGATTAGAGCTTTCAAACTATTAATTCCTAATTGGAGGTTTGAGCTCTAATGTTCCACCTTTGTGATTTTACACTCATTTTAATATAATTAAATAATGCATAATGTATGTTCTATAATATTACACATAAATTATAGATGGCATATACTATATTCTATGGTGTACATAAATTATCTATTATCTAATATATGATAGAAATTATTTTATGCATTATATATGATATATTATATATAATTATAGTAATTGGGGATACACAGCTCAGCTTCAGCAGGAAGAAATCTCTCAACAAAACTTACTGGAACAAGCACTGATCACACCACTCTTTAAAAGATAATAATTAAAAAAAGGTAGAAAACAGCATTAAATCACCTGATTTTACAGCTGTATGACCAGATTTAAATATCTTAATTATCTGCCTCCCCCTGCCCCACCTTTTCCTATTGTTTCCCTCTGGAGGTTTTGTTCTGATGGATGCCATTTCTTCCCTGAAAAATGGCCCTGGCTGCTGCCGTGCTGCAGGCAGAATCTCTGCGTTGTGCCACAGAACCTCTCCCCGCCTCCCCCATCTTTTGCATGGATTGCTTGACCTCTGCAGATATAATTAAATCTCTTCCTGACGACTGTGAGATTGCAGCTCGGCTCCGTGGCGTAGGGAACTGGGAGGGAAGTGTTAAACGGGGCCTGAGCCAGGAATTGTTCTTGTGGAGAGATTATTGGTTTGTGTTGGTTGCTGCACGTGGCTTCAGAGGAACCTGATCTGCAGAAATCAGCCCAGCCTTGGTCCGAGGCAGCTTCTTGACCTCTAATTCTGGGCTCGAGCTGGACACAGGAGAATTTTGCCAGTGTTTAAAATGTAGAAGATTTAAGTTTTTCTGTTGGTTTGAGGACTCAGCCCCTTGCTCTCATGCTACCTTTTTCCCCTGGGTTTCTAAGGATCTCATGACATAGCAGGTGCTAGGAAAGGGGGGTGACAGCATGTGGGGACGGTGGCAGAACTTGCTGCAGCTCTGCTCTGAGCCTCTTCTCCCCATTCCCAATGAGCATCACCTTCCAGGCAGCAGAGACCCCCAGCCTGGAGGAGAAGATCTGGCACAGCCCTGGCACTGTGGGCTCAGGGGAGGTGGAGGATGAGCCCTGGCACGTGCCACCCTCCCCTCTGGTGACGTGCCACCATCCTCACTGTCACCAGGTTGTATTTTCCCCACGACCCCATGGATCCTGTTCCACCCCCCAGTGGCAAGGAGCCCTTTTTTCTCAGGTTAGTTGGATCACATCAGCAGGTTTCTCTTCCCACAAAACCCCCTGGTGAGTCAGAGTTTCCATCCCCATCTGGGCTCCTCAGGGAGGCTCCATCTCCTTTCTTCCCAGCTGTCTGCATGTGCATGGTGCTTTTCCTCTCCACTTTAGAAAAAACAATCACCTTCCTCTCCATCTCTGTTCTTGCCAGTGGCCAAGGTTTGGAGATAAGAGCTGTGTCATGGCTCTGCCTTTTATCCTCTCCAGGAACTGGCCAAGCTCTCCCTCTCCAGAAGCAGCAGCTCATTTCAGGGCCCCCCTGACATGTGAGAGTTATTTTAGGAATAATTTGAGCCACCCTGAGCACTGAGTATCCACTGCAAGAGATCCAGACTCGTGGAGAAGTGCAAGCAGAGCCTGGAACATCTGAAAGCCTTCTCTCTTCCAAAGATGTGGATCTCCACATTTATATCCATGAAGGAAGTTTCACCTTTCCAGCCAGGTTCACCAAGTCTTTATTCCTGAACACCTCCCTCTCCCTGGGAAGGGTGGTAGGGCTGTGCAGGCTCTTTAGGAGTTGTCAAGCCTTTCGAAAACCCTCAATTCAACAGTTTCAGTGTGAAGGAAGATGCTGGGAAGGGGAGGAGAGTGTCATGGAGAGCTCGGCCTGGTGTGGAGCTGGTGGAGCTCAGCCCTGTCCCAGCAGTGCGGGCTGAGCTCCCTTCTCCCCTGAGAGCCAAACCCGTGGTCAAGGATGAGCTGCTTGACCCCATCCCTTTATTCCACCCTCACCTCTCCTTTATGCAGAGGGGAAGGTGCTCCCAGGGACCTCTGTGGTGCTGGGAGGCCACAGGGTGGGCTGCTGAAGGCCTCCAACATGAGAGGGACTTAGAGCTGTTGGAGTGAGTCCAGAGGAGGCCACAGAGACCCTCCAAGGGCTGGAGCCCCTCTGCTCTGAGCCAGACTGGGAGAGCTGGGGGTGCTCACCTGGAGAAGAGAAGGATCCAGGGAGAGCTCAGAGCCCTTCCAGGGCCTGAAGGGGCTCCAGGAGAGCTGGAGAGGGACTGGGGACAAGGGATGGAGGGACAGGACAAGGGGCAATGACTTCAGGGAGGCAGGGATAGATGGGATATTGGGAAGAAATTCTTCCCTGTGAGGGTGGGCAGGCCCTGGCACAGGGTGCCCAGAGCAGCTGTGGCTGCCCCTGGATCCCTGGCAGTGCCCAAGGCCAGGCTGGACAGGGCTGGGAGCAGCCTGGGATAGTGGAAGGTGTCCCTGCCCATGGGAGGGGGTGGCATGAGATCCAACCCAAGCCATTCTGTGAATTTTTTGCATCACTTACAGTTACTAAACCCTAACATTTTTATTTCTTTTTTATCAATAAATAACAGATCCATTCCCTGTTTCTTTGTTTTCTTGGGTGCTTCTTTGAACAGAGGGGTTTTATACACTGAGCCATCTCAGAACATTGTGCCTGCAGTGGAAGAATGGTGTATTTTTAGGGAATTAGATCTGTTGTCCCTACTGTCAGAAGAGGGGCAGTGTACCCTGGAGTCCTCAACAAAAGAAGAGAAACTTTGACAGCATGGAAATGAAATGTATGAAACCTTAGTGAATTCTAGCTGAATTATCTTGGTTTGTTTCAGCTTATGCAATGCCCCAAAAAAGCATTAGAATATAATATAAAGAAGAAAAAGCAGAAATACTGTAAGGAGGGGACATAAAGAACAGAAACTGGNGGTTTTCCATTTAAGAGGTGGGCTTTGAAAAGGTGATAAGTATTGAAATGGTCTTTTTAGTTCATAAACTTGCAGGCCTTTAAGTGAGTTGTGGGGCATATTTGGCCTTCTTTTTGGAGAGGTCAAATCCTGGTGGGAATAACAACATGGAGTTTCAATCACCTGTGGAAGTGGGGTACCAAATTTGTGTGAGAGCACCAGAGAAACAAATACATGTTAAAAATCATAAAGTAGCTCAGGCTGGAAGGGACCTCTGAAAGTGTATTTGAACCAATTTCAATAGCACCTTCTGGGATTGAGATGGCAGGAAAGAAAAATATCAATAGATTTTCTGCTCTAATACAGTGAGAGTCTCAGTGGGGGTGGCTGCAATCACATGCTAAATAGAAAGTTTGCAATAAAAAGGGCTTTAGTTAGAATTAATAAAATGTGAAATGCCTCGTTCTTTGGAAAACATGTGGTATTGACTGAGATTTAGAATATGTCCTGGGAGCAGGGATCTGGACTGCAGGCTCCGGAGCTGACTCTGGCATCCTTTCCCTGCATGCATTAATATTATTCATTTATTTATTATATTTTTTTTAATTTTATTTTTTGCCTGGAAAGGTCACAGTGTGCAAGTTGGAGAGGAAATAAGTGAAGAGCTGGAACCAAGGGCAGTCTTGCACAAAATTATCATCCTCCTTTCCCACTCCTTCACCTTCCTGTGCTGTGCATGGCAGGGACATGATCTTTAAGGTCCCTTCCAACACAAATTGGATTCTAAACCAGGATCTCTGTATCACAGGCAAATCCAAATTTATCATGGAAACTGTCCTGATAAGTTTGATTTGCAGTCCTGCTATCCAGAGCTGCCCTCCAGAAGCTGCACATGAAGCCACAGCTTCCCATTTTCAGGAAAGCACTGCTGAATTCTCTGGGAAATGTGGATTTTAACACCCTCTTGTTTTGAGGAATTCTCTTTGGATGTTCTGAAGCTCAACTGGGGTGTCTCATTTGCCGCCAGAGCTGGAAATCTTGGATAGCTCAGAGGCAGGAAGAGCCTGGTGCTGGATCTGGGGCTTGAGCTTGTGTCACTGTCATCGTGCCATGAGCACGGGCACGGTGCCAGCTTGGAAGGGATGCTGTGCTTGGCACTAAAAGGTCTGGAGAACAGGCTGCTTCCTTGCTTAGCACAGATACAGCAGGAATGCTGCAGGACCCACAGGCTCCTGGAGAGCTGCTGGGGCTCTTCCCGTCGCTGGGACACCAGGCCGCGGTGCTGAGGGACCAGATGTCCTCAGAAGCTGTGAGACAGGGCTGGTGGTTGCTGTGCTGCTCTCTGGGTGAGGGCATGTGCTTCCAAAAACGTGGAGATGTGGTGCTTGGGGACATGGTTTAATGCTGGCCTTGGCAGTGCTGAGATGATGGTTGACTCGATGATCTTGGAGGTGTTTTCCCACCTCTAGGATTCTCTCATTCACTGGTGGCAGTGTGGGACATACAGTAGGACAGGGGCAAGCTGGGCCACATGAAACTCATCCCTTTGGCCATTGTGGAACCACTCACGAGGCCAATGGGGTGATCCAGCCTTCTTTGGGGCTTTTTCTGGATTTGGTTTGGGATTCTTGGGGCTGTCCCGTGCCAGGCCACGATGATCCTTATGGGTCGCTTCCAACTTGGAATATTCTGTGACAAACATAACCTCCCAGAGTGAAACCCAGCAACACCAGGCCGAGTTGAGATAAAAATGAAGAAGTTTGTGAAGGTTTCGGAGCGCGATGCATTGCGAGGTGCAGTGATGGAGCCAGGCTCTGCAGGGTGGGTTGGCCAGTGAGCTCCATGCCTTTGGGACCCTGCCTGGGCTCCTCTGAGCCCCAGAGTTAGTGGGAGCTGCTCATCCCTCAGCCCCGGAGCCCCGTGAGGCTCAGCTTTCCCCTGGCCATGACTGAGCGCGCCAGGCGTGACTGGAGCGCCTTGGTGAAGCGCAAAGCTCGGTCCCACGGGGGTGGGAAGGAGGTGACAACAGAAAGTTTAATTCCCTGCTGGTCTCAGCCACGATTCAGGCTTGGTTTCCCTCTGCGGAGGCTTCCCCTCTCCCTCTCTGCTGTCCAAGTGTTGCTTCTTTTGCATTTGTTATTTATTTTCTTCCTAGCCCGGGGGCTGCTGCGAGAGGTGTCTCTTTGCTCTGCCGGCTGTTCCTGATGCTTCCTTTTCCTTGCTAATACCAATTGTTTCTGCCAAAAGCGCTCGCTGGTGTTATGTAAACCTCGAATCACACGCTAACGCTCCCATGCGGGGGCTCCCAAAGGCGCTGGGTGGGATTCGCCCCCGTGCCGGCTCCGCTGCCATCAGCCTGGTGCTGTGCCAGGGGCGCTGGGCTGCTGAGCCCGGGCTGGGTGGCACTGGCCACGACAACCCCGGCCATCTGAGCCAGCATCGCTGCTGTCGCTGGCAGCTTTAGTGGGGGCAGGAAAGCTCCCTGGGCTGGGATGGGGCTGTTTGTGGGGGCGCTACCTGCGGGGCCGTTTTGGGCACATTGTGTGGGTTTTGTAGCGGTGTTGGCAGATGCTGTGGCAGGGTTTTGCTGCCTCTTGGTGCATCTCTACTCCACCCCTGCCCTCGGTCCAGGGCAGAGCCTGCCTGAGCAGTCCCTGTGCTTGCTGGTGGAATTGGAGTTCCTGGAGCGTCTTTATGGAGATGCTGTGTTCCTCCAAGGCTCCTGGGTGGGCACCTCCTCTCCTCAGCCAGGTGGTGTTCTGTCCAAACCAGTTATTTACCTGGAAAGTGATATTAGCAAAATCCTAATGAATTTCCAAGTGCTGCTTTGTGTGATTTGGCAGCCAGGATTCTCTCAAAAAAGAAAGAAAATAAAAGAGAGAAAGAGAGATCCACCATTGCTGTGTGCCAAAGCTCTTCCCCATCCACTCCACTGCTTTTGAGAGATTAAAAAGAGATTAAATCCTGCTGAGCTGGCAGGTGATGTTGATGAATGTTTGGAGGGGATTAGGGTAAATCCATTCCTCCTTGTGATTTAGCTCAAGATTTGAACTCATTGATAAAATTTGTCCAGGTTTTACCTCTGAAACCTCCTTTGAGCCAGTGAAAGTGTAAATGAAGGCAGGGCTTGTTTTTGGAGCAGAAAGGATAATGAATTAGCCTTTGTAAGGCTGATGAAAGCTTAAGATTGCTGTGCATCTACAACTGTTGCAGTGCCCAGTTAATCCTCACTGCACAGAACTAGAGGATGCCCAGGCCGGCTCCTTGGCTGGGGAGTCTGGCCTGAAGCTCCTGCTGTAGTGGAGCACAGCTGTGAGATGCTCTGCAATAACCAACCTGCCTGTGGAGGACACTGTTTCCATGTGAGACTCAAGTTCCCACCAAAAAATGCCATTTCTCAAACTAGGATGGCATGGAATGGACACGGCTGTGGACTGGGGCTCAGGGGCTACGTCCAGCCAAAGCTGTCCCGGTGTCCTGGCACTGTTTGGGTTCTGTGCTGGCACTGCAGTGGGACAGGAGGTGAAAAGGATGTCCTGGCAGCCTCCAGCAGCTGTTGGACCTTCTGGTCCTCCCATGAATCCTACAGCATGGGAGCAGGGATGGTGGGACTCCAGAGGGTGTTCCTGCCAGGTGTTCCTCCCAGCATCCAGAGCATGGTCCTCAGAGGAGCTCTGAAAGCTGCAGTGCTGCCATTTGGGCTGGGGACAGTGCTGGGACTGGCAGCAGCAGCGTGTGCTGGGTGTCCTGCTGGGGTTGCAGGAGAGGATTCCAGTTCCAAGGATATATTTGGAACAAGGCTCAGTATCAACTGAGTGACTGTCCTGGTGCTGGGAGGAACAACCCTCACTGCTCTGTGTTGCCCGTGCTCAGATGAAGTCCCTGAGGCACAGGAAGATCTGCTGGGAGGGCAGGAGTGCAGTGTGGAGCTTTACAAACCAGAGCAGGGCGTTGCTGCCAGAGCTCTGCACTGCCCGTGGCATCCATGGCATCCATGGCAAGGCACAGGGGGGAAAGCACTGTGCAGAGCCACTTGGGTGGTTTTGGTGAAGAGCTCCCACTGCTGCCCTGTTTGGATCTTCTCCTAAGACTGCTCTTTCCAGAAGGCATGGCTTGGTCAGCTCAGCATTCCATATCCCCGCTGTGCCCAGCTCAGCTCTCAGTTCCCCTGCATGGAAAGTGGTCACTTTGGGAGGCAGCTTTGGAGGTCTCTCTGTGCTGCTCAGCAAAACAGACATTTAGAAACCACCTGGATGCAGGTGAAGGTGCCAGGTGGCTGATGCTGAGTGTGACCTGGAGCTGCAGGCTCTGTAAAACAGGGCTGAAGTCAGAGATGGTCTGAAGAAGCAGAGTTGTGGCACGGAGGATACCAGGATCAGGCTCGTTCCCTGTGGAGCAAATCCTCTGAGCTGCTTTGGATTTATGCAGCGATAGCAGCAAATACAGCCCCCTCCCAGTCCTTAAGGATGCTGGTGGGGTGGGTAGGAGGCCTGATAATGTCACAGACAACTGGGAATACTTTCAAGAACATAACTGGGAACAATTTAGAAATAATTTCGAAAGAAAGATTTTTTTTTCAGTGTGTCATTGGAATGTATGCTTTTCTAGAAAGTAGGAGGAAAGAGAGCTTGAAATTAAATGTATTATTAAACAGACCTTTCTTAACTCTCATTAAGGAAGAGGATTTGGAGGGAAGTGTCTTCCAGTTTCTTTATCGTGTTGCTGCACAAGCTGGTGTTTGCCAAGCTGGTATTCTTGACTTCTTCAAGAAGAGCAAAAATGGAAGTTAAATTCCTTGTATATTGGCAAAGAATATTTGGTATCTGTTGTTTGTGATGATGGTAGTCTGTTTAAAATAAAGTTACCTTTGTATTTGCTTAGTTTGAGTCTAAACAGGAAAATAATGGCTTTTGTAATGTCTCTATTAGAGGAGTATTGTTTGAAAGCACTTTGGGCTTACATTAGTTGAGTGCAAAATGAATTCCTGCTCTGGAGCAAATAAACCCCAGTGGGGCTGGATGCTGGGAGCTGCCAGTGTGATGTGGGGATGTGCATCACAGAGGCCTCTGGGGGCCAGTTCTTGATGTAATTCTTCATGCTCCTCGTCTTCCCTCCTCCCTTCACTCACCTCAGTGATGCAGCATCTCACCCCAACAAACTGGTTTCACATTTGCATCTGAAACTGGGGGCACTGGGCAGTGTGAGGAGGGGGCCAAGAAGCTTTTCAGTGCTTTAAATAAAGCTTCTCCATGTGTCAGCACGTGAGTAAACAGACTTTGCTGAATTATCTTTTATTTTCTCATCTGAACACCAAAAAACACCTGCAGTTTGGGGGATTTCTTGGATTTCTTTTTTCCTAACTGTGATGGGGAAACGGGAAGCAGAAGGAAAGTGCTCAGTGGTGGTGCTGGGTGAGTCAGGAATTGCAGGAGTAGCTCTGGGGTGTGTGACCAAGCCTTGCACGAGCACCAGAGGCAGCTCCCAGAGCTGTAGATGCACACACAGGGTGTGAGCTGAGGCTGCTGGAAACTCAGCACGGTTTGGTTTTCCAGCAGTACCCAATGATGTGGCTGCCCCTGCATCCCTGGAAGTGCCCAAGGCCAGGCTGGGTGGGGATTGGAGCACCCTGGGACAGTGGAAGGTGTCCCTGCCCATGGCAGGGGGTGGAATGAGAGGAGTTTTAAGTTCCTTCCAACCCAAACCACTCTGGGATGATTCTGTGTGATGCAGCAGGGATTAGGAGCACAACACCTGGGAGCTCTGCTGTCCCCAGGCCCACTGCAAGCAGCTGCTCACACCTCAGTGTTCAGTTTAGTCACACAACAGCGTGGTAGGGACACATGACACATGAAATCAGGACCACCTGCTTGCCTCTTTTCACAGAAAATAATGAGGACGTTTTCATAAAAAGCAGCTAAATGCATTAGAAAGAGAAGCCAAGATCCCTCTGTGCAAAGGTGTCAATGCTTTTATTTTAAGCTGAATGTTGCATTTAGTTTGTTATCTACAAATTATAAAATGTGGGTGGGGATGACTCTGCTATGCTGCTGGAGGGATTAGAGCAGGAGGTGTTTTCAGTGCAGAGCTGGGTGGGATGTGCTGCTGGGCAGCTCTGGACTCTGCAGCTCTGTCCCACAGCTTCCCCCAGGGTGCAGCATCCCAGTGGTGGTTGTGGCAATGCCCCTTTTCTGTTCCAAAGCAAAACAGAGCTCCTGGCTGGTGTGAAGCCATGAATTTGGGGGATAAAATGCTGTGCAAGCTCCTGCTCTTCCATATTCAGTTCTTAAAGGGGGTCAATAAAGATAGGGACAAACTTTTTAGGCAGGGCCTGTTGGTACAGAACAAAGGGTGATGGTTTTAAACTAAAAGAGGGTCAAATTAAACTGGATATAAGGAAGGGTTTAGGGTTTTTTTTTCACAATGACAGTGGTAAAATGTCGGATTATGCCCTTTTCTGACCCAGAGATGGGGCAACTGAGAGGCATTTAAAAAACTTCTATTTTCAGTCTTTTGTGAAGGTTGAGATAACACAGATCTTATAAATCACCCAATACAGATGTTATAATTCATACAGATGAATTACAGCTCTTGCAATTTTTCTACAAATTCATTTCCTACAGCAAAACACTGGCACAAGTTGCCTAGAGAAGCTGTGGCTGCCCCATCCCTGGACATGTTCAAGGCCAAGTTGTGACTTGGAGCAACCTGGGCTAGTGGAAGGTCCCTGCCCATGGCAGAGGAGTGAAACTGGATGGGCTTTAAGGTCCTTTCCAACCCAAACCATTTTTTTCTGGCAAGGATGTGCCCAGAGGATGCAAACCTCCCTGGCTGCTTTGCAGGCAGATGTGTGGTGGTGGCTCTGGAGTCTCCAGCTCTGCATGAGCAGAGGATACAGGTGAGCTCTGCTGGCTTCCTCTGTGGCTCATGTGGGTACAGAGCTCTGTCTGAACTTAGGACCTGGGCTGTTGGGTACCACTGCAACGACGTGTGGCCAGCAGAGTTTTGAGGCTACAGCTGAAAAATGTCCTACTGGGCACTTAGGAAAGGATGATTCCTAAAAATTATAGCTAAGGTGGACAAAGAGTGTGGATATGTGGGTGTGTAAGGGACAGAAATCCTACTGCTTCCAGGGAATTTCTCTCCAGGGTTATTTTTCAGAAGAATCTCAGTGCTGTGGGGTCTGCATTAGCGGTGTGTGTGACATGTGGTACCCCAGAGCAGAGCAGGGCCCTGTCCTGTGTGCTGGGAGAGGTGGCTGACACCAGACTGCTCCTCCCTGTCCTGCTGCCAGGGAGGTCTGTGTCCTTGCAAGCCATGGGCTTGGTGGGATGGCAGCTGGGCTGTGGCCTCTCCCTCTGCTCTGATGGGGAGTTTGCACTCTGGGCAATCATTAGATAAGCATAAGAAAGCACAGGGGTGATGCAGGTGAGAAAGTGTGGTTTAAGCTCAGCTTTAGCTCCAGGAGACCCCTGAGAACATGGATGCCATCAGCATGCTCTGGTTGTGTCACACAGGGGCTGATGCAGCCACCAGTGGTTTGCATCAGTCAGCAGCACTGACCTTGGAAGAGGCTCTGAAACAAATGGGATTGGTCAGACATCCCTGGTGGGTTGCAAAAAATGTGACTTCAGACATCAAAGAGTCAATTTTACCTCTGAATCCCTGGGCACTGTGGTCAATTAATTTGTGGAGTGGGTTCCTGGGGCATGCTGAGGCTCGTGGCTTTGGTTTTACCAAAATCAACAAAGCTGAAAAATTCATCCATCCTATTCCTTCCTCTCAGTGACCACACACTTGGCAGGATTCCCACATTTTTCCTTCCTCTTTCTCTGTGTGTGAGGTTTCCCACCTTCCCACATGAAGGGCTGCAGGGATCAGGATGCTGCCTGTGCTGTGGGAGCCCTGGACGCTGCTCTGAGCCACCATGGAATGGAGCTGCAGCTCTCCAGGCTGCCAGGATGCTCCCTGTTCAGCATCTTGTCTGGTTCTTTTCCTTTTGGAAAACTCTGGGAAAAAATAGTGAAAGAGGAACTTACCCATTGTCAGGCTCTTGCCTTGCTCCAGTGGTGAGAGGGTTAATGTAGAGGTGGCCACTGGACTGGTCACCACTGTCCCTGTGGGTTTTGCTGAGTTTCCAAGCAGTGAAATTCAGAGCTGGACTGAGATCCATGTTGTCAGTGAAGATCATGGGTTGCACACTGCCCCGTGCCCATAAAACCGTGGGTTAGGAGGGAAGGAAGGCTGGTGCTGATGGAGGGAATTTCGCCAGAGTGGCCAAGTGACTGCTGAGTGGTGGATCAGAGGAGGCTCCCTGGAGCCCCCACAGGGGCCAGAACCTGGGGTTGGCTTGGATTGGTGTCTCTGCATCTACCTGGGGATGAGGGAGCTTGGAGGGGAGGAAGGGGTTAAGATCAGTGCAGCTTGTCCTACAGGAGCCAGCATCTGGCTGTGCAGAGACTCTTCTGATGCATTTCCAGACAAAGGATTGCAAAGATCAACCACAGACCAGAGCAGAGACCCCACTCCTGTGCCCCTGGCACAGAGGAGGTGCCCAGATCCATCCCCAGGCCTGGGTCTGGTCCTTAAAGAAGCCTTCTCTGATAGTTTGGGGCTCCAGCTCGTGTTCCCACCTTCATTGATCCTGAGCACCAAGGAAAGTGTGAATGGGAAGGAAAGCAGTTCCAGTTTACCACATTTATAAATTTGATATGAGCAGACTTTAATAATGGAAAAAAACATCAAAAACAACCAAAGAAAATCTTCTAGCATGAAGCCCACGAGATGGGTGGATTTAAGTGCTATTAAGAGATTACTGGTAATGCCCAGCTGTGTGTGTTGGTTCAGCTGCCAGGCAGCAGCAGCACAGCCTCATTCCTTGTGCAAGTGCAGCTCATGCCTGAGCTGTGGAGCCCCATCTCTTCTTAGCAAAGTTCCTCTGGTGTCCCCATCTCTATCTTTTCCTCTCTGCTTGTCCCAGCAGGCTCCATGAGCCCTGCCAGCAGCATCCACAGGGATGGCAAGGAAGGTTTCCCTTCCCTGGGATGTCCATTCTTTGGTGAAGATGCCACTTGCTGTTGGACATGGACCTGCAGCCCTAGAGCTCCTGGTTCTGAGGAGTGAAACAGCTCCTGGCACTGCTCCTACATGTGCCAGGCCTGAGGTCAGGGTGAGCAGCCTCAGCTGGAAGGTTTGTGTTCACTGGCTTTAGTTTAATCCCTTCACGTTTCCCATCACAGCTCCTTGATGATGATGATGATGATGATGAGTGCTTCTCTCCACCAAGTCACTTTTGGTGGTGAATTAAATCATGGCATCCCCCCACCCCCTTTCCAGTATTCAGTGTTCTGAGCTAAATTAGAATAGGAGCCTTTTCAAACCATTCCCTTAATAAAAGTATTTAGTTAATAGATGATGCATAGCTCACAGAGCTTGCAAGAATCTGACACGGGGTATCACAATATTATGATATTTAACAGCAAAACCTACTGCATTATCAACTTACCTCTATAGCATGGAGGAGGCAACAGCTGAGGCATAAAAACTAATGCTTCAGTGTGACAGAGCTAAAATTGAACTTGGCAATTACTGTGTGCCTGATTCGCAGTATTGTGAAGTGAAGCTACTATATAAATCAGCTCCAGTAATCACAGGGTTTAAAATTAGTCAGTTACTATTAACTCTGCCAGTGTTAGCATATGCTGAAGAATTATAAAAGTGAAAGGTATGGAATATCTAAAGTACAGGTTTAAAGTAAACCACTTGAACAAGCTCCCAGTGGGAGGATTTGAAGTTCATGCAGAAGTAAGGTTTTGGATACTCTGACAAAGGGTTGTGGAACACATTTAATTGCACATTGCTGTCTAATCTTTTGAATGCTTAACATCCTTTCGAAAGCACCTTTTCATGTTCCCAAGACTTTCACAGTTCACAGAGGGTAGAGTGATGATTGAATTTAATTTTTCCTCCCCTACAGGATTTTTTTTTCAGAGCAGCGCAATTCAAATAGTTCGCAGAGCTCTTCAATGCCAGGCACAGAAAAAAGGAAACAGCAGGATAATGTTTAAAAATCATTACGGGGAAGTGAAAGGCTGCTCTGAGCACAGCACAGAAATTAGCAACTGCTATGATTGCTAAATTTTTATTCCATGCAAAATTCATGGAATTTGCTGCTATGAAAAATAGGGGCGTCAAGTTATTTAATAGGATTCTAAATTATGTAGGATGCACAAATATTTTATATGGGGCAGGGAGCTGTGTGTGTTTCTGTAGGAGCTGGGAGCAGCTCTGCTGGGGTCAGGTGGCTGTTGCCCTGTCCAGTCCTGTTCCCCCATTCCTCTGTTTCATAGATTTTAGCTCCATTTTGGAATTAACTCTGGTTTGGCCTCAGTGACACCGGCTGTGATGAGTGTGCTTGGGTTTGTCACCTCTGAAGGCTTCCTAGGAAGGGTGGGGACAGGCAGGTGGCTGCAGCAGGGTCTGTGGCCCTTGCTCTGTGTCAGGGATGTGTCACACGTGGCACCTCCTCTGGTCACAGGGATCTCGTGCTTCTGGCTTTTGTTGTCTGCTGTCGCAGGGTGATTCTGAACGAGTGCCTCCAGGGTCAGAGTGGTGGAGGGGGTGGCACAGTCCCCTCGGGGCTGTCAGCCTGCCCTGGGCTGCTCCTGAAGGATGTTCTGGCACTGGGTGTCATTTCAAGCGCCTCAATCCCTGGTTTGTCCCTCTTGCATCCCCTCCAGGGAAGGTGGGCTGCAGGCTGATGGGGTTCCCTAGCTGGAAGTTTTTGCTGCCAGTGGATCTAACCCCCTGTTTCCTTACCTTCCCCACAGCTCAGGCTGAGCCCTCACACCCCACAGCATCCCCAGCACTCCTGCAAGGCAGCTCCAGCCCTGGCTTTGCTCTTTGCATGTCTGACCTTCAGATTCCCACTGAAGTCACCACAGCTTTTGTGGGTTTCCTTTCCCTGCTTGCCTCCTGTCCATACTGGGTTTTTTTTCAGTCACAGCCACATCTGGTTTTCCACAATAGGCACCTTGTGTCTTGTTTCTGAACTCCAGTGAAGTGGAAACGTTGCAGCAAATCTGTGCTTCAGTCTTTCTTTACTTTTAGTCCCCCCATGTGTCCTAATTATTTAGTGCAACTTGTTCAGCCAGTGGTTTTGAAGATGCTCCTGCTCTGGCAGGGATAAGGATCAGATGAGACTGGTTTTTCTCTCTTTCTCTTTTTTTCTTCCCCCTATTTCTCTCTTGCTTTTTAAAATAGAGAAGCCAGAGCGGTGGCAGCAGCTGGACCATGCCATGCTCCTGGCAAAGAGCACACAGAAGATGCTTTGTTAATCAAAGTGCAGCCTGATCAAAAGGAATTACAGTCACAGAAAGGTTTGGGTTCAAAAGGACCTTAAGGATCATCTCATTCCACCCCTACCATGAGCAGGGACACCTTCCACTAGCCCAGGTTGTGGAAGGTGACCCTGCCTGTCCAGCCTGGCCTTGGGCACTGCCAGGGATCCAGGGGCAGCCACAGCTGCTCCTGGCACCCTGTGCCAGGGCCTGCCCACCCTCAAAGGAAAGAGTTTCTTCCTAATATCCCACCTAACCCTGTCCTTTGGCAGTGGGAGCCATTTCCTGTGTCCTGTCCCTCTGTCCCTTGTCCCCAGTCCCTCTCCAGCTCTCCTGGAGCCCCTTCAGGCCCTGGAAGGGGCTCTGAGCTGTCCCTGGAGCCTTTTCTTCTCCAGGTGAGCATCCCCAGCTCTCCCAGCCTGGCTCCAGCCCTTGAAGCATCTCTGTGGCTTCCTCTGAACTCATTCCAGCACCTCCACATCCTTCTCACACTGGGGGCGTCTCTGGTGGATGCAGCTCTGGAGGTGGAGTCTGACAAGAGCAGTGAAGGGGCAGAAGCCCCTGGCTGTCCCTGCCGTGGGATGAGCCCAGAGGGATGGAGAGGGGAACACCAGGGGCTGTTTGGGTGCTGCAGTGATCACAGAGTCTGTCCCTGTGCTCTGTGATAAAGATTGAAGGCCGTGAAGGTCACTGTGCACTGATGAGCCTGTTTGCCATCCACTGGGGACTTTGCATTTTGGGAATAGGCTCTGTCATTGGCCTTGTTACTTTATCAGTCAGAGTTAAACCTTGCTGCCTTCCATTAGAGGGTTTTGAGATATATAATTTTCAATTGACTGGTACAGGGTAAATTGCCCCCATTCTCTCTGCCAATAACTTTAAGATTCATGAAGAATTTATCAGTACATTTAACACTTCCACTGAAACTCTATTTCGGAGGTTATGGAAATGAGCTACAAATGAAAGTCACAATTCAGAAAGCAGGAAACATGCCTGTGAGTGAGGAAAAAGCTGTCACTGGCATTGTGAAGAAAGAGAGGTATAAATAGGGCACTGGGTTAGAAAGCAGGAAATCTGCATGCTGTGGGTTTTACTTGGAATTTCTTCTGGTGACCCCAGATAAGATTGTTAACCCTTGGCTCTGCAGGCAGCTGGATGTGCTCACTCTGGGCTCTGCTCCTGGCTTTAGGGGTTGTCTGCATGAGCTGGCTGTTTGAAAGGGGAGCCACTCCATCAATCATGGCCCTGTGGTTTTGGTGCTTAGCAAGGATCACTTCACCAAAGAGACTGGATTTCTCAAAATTTCCTGTGCAGGAATATTTAGCCTTGTCCCCACACTGCACAGCCTGGGGAGAGGGAGCTCAGGGAGAAGGGTCTGTCCTTGTGAGCAACCAGGGGAGGCTGGGTGGGGTCACAGCCATGAGGACAATTCCTGCTGGAGATGAACTTGCTGCAGTCCATGACCACAACTTCATGTTCGGATTTATTTTGATGGAGAAGGTGAAATAAAGGCTGTAAACCAAGAGGGACTTTTCTTATCTCCATGATGGGCCCAAGAAGAACCTCCCAAGTGAGCCATGGGTGTCCCTGTGTGTCAGTCCTGGCCTGCAGCCTCCTCAGGACCAAGCAGAAATGGCTCCAGTGACCAGGCTGTGTCTGGGAGATGCAAAATTCCAGTTTCCAGGACAGGACAGGTTTCTGCCCAAAACATGCTGTGGTGTTTCAGCCTCCTCCCAGCACTGCTAAGTGTGTAGTGTATCTACAGAACATGGTCTGGTGCTTGTTACATCCTCCAGTATAACTTTAATAAAGTGTTTGGAGTTTTTTCCAGCATACCCCAGATATGCTGATAGTCTGGGGAGCCATCAAGGTGGACAGCTGGAATGGGAAAGACACAGAGACAGGAGGGGTGACTGCCACTAAATAAGGCACTGTGCAGGATCCCACCCCAGAGAGGTGCAGGGATGTGCATTGCACCATGGAATCACACAATGGTTGGGCTTGGAAGGGACCTCTAAAGGTCACCTAGGCCAACCGCCTGCCCTGGGCACCTTCCACAAGACCAGGCTGCTTGGAGCTCCATCCAATCTGGCCTTGAACACTTGGGGTTTAAGGTTGGGGCATCTTTGTTCTCTCCAGGCAACCAGTGTTGTACCACCCTCATTGTAAAAAACTTTTCTAATGTTTTATCTACATTGACCCTGTGGCAGTGTGAAGCCATTCCCTGTGTCCTGTCCCTCTATCCCTTGTCCAAAGTCTCTCTCCAGCTTTCTTGGAGCCCCTGTAAGCACTGGAAGGGGTTCTGAGGTCTCCCCTGGGTCTTCTGCAGGTGAACACCCTCAGTTCTCCCAGCCTGGCTCAAGAGCAGAGGGGCTCCAGCCTTCAGAGTATCTTGGTGTCCCCCTCAGGGGAGATGGGGCTGTGAGAACAGCCATCCCACCGTGGTGTTTAGTGCCTTAAAGTCCATACTGAGACAGAACTCATCCTGTGAGAAGGGGCCTGGCCTCTCTGACAGCTCTGCTTTCAGTTCCTGGGCTGGCAGCTCCAGAGCCTGTGCAGGTCAAGGGGTTGTGCTGGCCTTAAATAAAATGACAAGTGACTCTGATAGTTCTGCCTGTTACCAGTTGTAAATTTGGCCTAGGGAGTTATTTCAGGCTTGTGCAGCCTAAAATTTTCTCACAGCCTGAAATCACATCTCCAATAGCAATAATAAGCTCCAACTGCTGCCATCCCTGCGTGCTCTGTAATAAACAAATGGTGCTGCCCTGGAGGTGTCACCCTGGCAGTGCTGGTGTCCAGGAGTGCTTCTCTCATGGATGAAATTCAGGAGTCAGGATGTTTCCCATGCACCTCCTGCTCCTGGAGAAGCTGGGAGCAGTAGGTATATTTTGGTCTTGGCTCTGTTCTCCAAAGTTTAAAACAAAAATGATCAGGTCTTGCAAGCTAATCCTCCATAGGAAAACGTGAAGGATTCCCCATGTTTCTTGTTCTTTGGTGTCCCTTGTCCCCAACACCATCTGGCTGTGAATCCCAGTGCTTTCACAGGGACATTCCTGGTGCCAAACCTGTGAACTGGTGACTCCATGCAGGGAATCACTTTCCTGCCTTTGACTACAGTGAAACCCCAGACCTGAGCATATTTGGGAAAAGATTTGCCCTGCCTGCATGGCCCTTTGCAGAAACTGGTGGGGACAGAGCAGTCACACCTCTGTGCAAGCAAAAGCAGAATTTGTGCTGTCCCTGGAGCACACAAACATTTGCTCTGTGGGCTCTGCTCCTCTCTGTGCACAGGTTGTTTTGTTTCCTGTGGTGTCTGTGCTGCTGTTGAGGCAGTTCCACGAACCTCCTGTTTCTCCTAGGGCTTGTTTTCATGGCAGGTGTTTGCTGTGATAAAATATTGATGGGGAGGAGGAAGGAAAGCTCTGTGGCCCTGCCTCTTCTTATTTTTCAGGTGGGAGGTACAAAAAGCGTGACATGGTGATGTAAAAATCAACCAAGGTCAGGATGGAGAGTCTGAATGTGTGGAATTTGAATATAACCATTCTGGTTAGCTCAGGATAACTGTTCATGTCAGCTCTGGTTAGGGTTCTAGTGTAGCTCAGGATAATTCTGTTAAATGCCTGCCTTTGCCAGAAGTGGAAGCTGGATTCTGGCAGGTCTGACTGGCCATGGCCAGAGGGGCAGGGGGGCAGATGCAGGGAGGTGTCCTGCGATGATTTGGGGTGTCCAGCAGCATGTGCCAACCTGTGCCACTGCACTGGATGTCCCAGCAGCTGAGGTCACCACATAGTCCTCAAATGCCCCAAAATGCCGGGTGTTCCAGCTCTTGCTGTCTTTGTTGATGTCACCAAACTGTAAGACCTAAAAACCAGTGGGCTCTGATGAGCAGAGCAGCTCCTGACCTCTGGCCTGCCTGGATCCTTCCAGGAGGAGACTCCAGTGTGATGCCAGCCCACGGCACGTGGTGGGCACAGGCTGAGCCCCAGCCTGGGTGCCTGCCTGTGGCAGAAGGGCTGGCACAGGTGGCTGTGTTGCACCTTCACCTGTTTGGCAGCTGGGCTGGGGGAATGAGCTGCTTTGCACCCCTGTAGGACCCACTCCTGATGGGGAGGGGAGCCTCGTGGGGCTGGGAGAAGAAGGTGCATTAATTTCCTTTCAGACTGATTACATTGCTGCTTTTGTGCTCTTGCCCAACCCTCTCCTGCCTTTTCTTCCTGCCTGCTCTTCCTGCCAGTTCTGATTTTCTGCCCCAGCAGGCTGAGGCTTCCCCAGCTGTAAGTAAAGGTGAAGCACAGCGTGTATAAAGTGATTTTGTACTGGACAGAGATGCTGAGTATTTAATAACCAACCTGGAACCTGCAAGCAGGAGAGGTTCTCCCCTGCATTGCATGTGGCAGGTTGGGCAGGAAGGACCTCGCTCCATCACATTTCTGTTTCTTTCTGTAAATAAATATGTTGGATGATCCTGTTCCCTTCCCAAGAAAGAACAAACCCTGATGGCTCTGGACGTGTTTTGTGGAGTATTGAGAAACATCAGTGTGAACATGGTGAAATCAGGAATGAAGGGAAGAAATCCAGATGAGACCAGTGTGAGGGTGGAGAGTTTCCTCTGGCAGTGGAGATGGGACCTTGCTGCACCAAATGCAAGACTGAATGGGGTTTTGAGGATCTGTGGAAAAGTTGCACACAGCAGGGTGGCCTCCAGTGAGACCAGTAAAGCTCACTGGGTGGCTGTTCCCTGCCCACCCAGTGCAGGGCTCAGCAGCTTGGCCTTTGGTGTTTTATTTTTAATACAGATCTGAAAATAAAACCTGCTTTTGTCTTAATTGAAACAAAAACAGGAGGTGAGTGCCCCAGAATTTCACAGTGAACAAGCTTGAAGTGGCTGTGGTTTTTGTTTCTAGCTGCTCATAACTATCTGATGAACCATTTCTGCTGAGTTTCTTTTCTATTTTTTTTTTCTTTTTCTATTTTCCCTGCATGAAGAAAGGCTGAATTTTTTCCTGGCCTGTTTGTAACTCTGCTGTTCCCAGCTTTTGCCATTAGCAGCTGTGTTCATCCTGGGTGCAAGTGAGTGTGCCCCAAATCCACGTGCACGTGCCAGGTCTGAATGTGACCTCCAGGGAGGACTTTAATGACTCTAAAACCCTTTCTGCAGCAGTGCAGGTGTAACACTGGATTTGCTGTTAGCTCTGATTGATGGCAACAACATGAGCTGCAGGGTGAGGGCTGCAGGCTGCAGTGCCTGGTCAGCTGCACTGGAATTCCCAAGTGCCAGTGGGAGTCAAGTACCTCCACATGGGCATAAGGTACTGTCCACTCCTCTGTGTCCTGGTTTTGGCTGGGATAGAGTTAATTTGCTTCTTAGTAGCACAAAACAGTGCTGTGTTTTGGGTTCAGTGTGCCTGTAATGCTGATAACACACTGATGTTTTAGTTGTTGCTAAGCAGTGCTTACCTAAATTAAAGACTTTGCAGTTCCCCAGGCTCTGCCAGCGAGGGAGAATGGCCAGGACAAGTGACCCAGACTGGCCAGGGGGATATTCCATACCACAGGCCATCCTGCCCAGTATAGAAACTGGGAGGAAGTTGGCCAGGAGGGACCAGTTGCACTGGGCACTGGCCAGCAGGTGACAAATGACAGTATTGGGCATCACTTCTCTTTCTTCGGTTTCTTTCCTTTCTCTCTCCTGTTCATTACAATTATTATTATTATCACTATTAATTTTTGCTTCATTTCAATTATTAAGCTGTCCTCATCTCAACCCATGGGTTTTACTTCTTTCTGATCCTCCTTCCCATCCCACTGGGAAGGGGCAGTGAGGTGGCAGCTTCCTGGTGCTGAGATGTTCTCTGGGGTTAAATCACCACACACCTACCACAACTAAATATCTGCTGAGTTAAATAAATGTTCACTCACTCTTAGTACTAAGGAGCGACAGATCTGTTCTCAACTCAAAGGGACAACCAGTAACTGATCCATGAGTTTGGGGTTTGGTTTTGGTCATTACAGTGAACACTTCTGCTTCACAGGTTTTTTTCTTCATTTCCATGTTCCTTTGGACTTGTTGTTCCTGTTCCCTGTCACTCATGGGCTGTGCTGCCCAGGGACTGCTAAAACCCAGCAAGGCCTTGTCAGAGCTGTTTCAGCCCTTTGTCAGAGCTGACCCCCAGAGCTGTTTCAGCCCTTTGCAGTTCTAGGCAATATGTGGGTTGAATTTGTCATTATCCAGACACCTTCCTATACAGGGAGTTTGGGCTTTTTAAAGCCTTCCCAAAACAAGAGTTCTTTCCAAAGAAAAGGTATTGAACTAATGGGCCTGACCAGCTGCAGCAGATCCTGCAGTGCAGGATTCTTTGAAACCAGACTGATGTGACTGCTTGGCTAAGTCAGCATGTGGGTATGGAGGGGAAATGCTGGAGCAGGGAGGAAGATCTGGTTGGAAAATGGGAGACACTTATTCTCTTCAATATTCTGCTATTAAATGATGATAAGAAGATAATGCCCTTCACTGGAAGCAAAGGAAATGCAAGAAAGATTTACCTGGTTGCAAACCTAGATCTTCTTGAGAAAGGTGGTCAGCAGCTTTTGGGGAGTGAAATTCCAGCTGGTTTTTAGTTCTGTTTTCCTTGCACAGTCTCAAAGTCACAATACCCAACTACCAGCTTGATAAACCATGATTAAAAATGCCAAAGTCCTGTCTCAACCTTTGAATCTGGTAATCAGAGAATCACAGAATGGCTTGGGCTTAAAGAAACCTTGAAGAGCATCTGGTTCCACCCTGCTGCCATGGCAGGGACACCTTCCACTAGCCCAGGGTGCTCCAAGCTCCATTCCACCTGGTCTTGGACACTGCCAGGGATCCAGGAGCAGCCACAGCTTCCCCGGGCACCTTGTGCCAGGGCCTCAGCACTCTCTGAGTAAAGAATTTCTTCCTTACATATAATCTAAGTCTCTTCTCTTTCATTTAAAAACCATATTGCCAGCAACTGATGGAGCACAGACTCACAGCTTAATATTTCCAGCACTTGGTTGTGGTTTCTGCATTGTTCTGCTGGGAGCATGCTCAGTGTTAATCATAATTTGTGGCTGGCATTGAAACCAGGGAGGAGCTGGTGGTGGTGAGCAGAGCCAGGGAGCTCAGCTCTGCAGGTGGGCATGTCCCCACAGCATGGGGACCTCTGTGTCCTGCCCTGTGCCCGAGGCCAGCCCAGCCCTGGGGCAGTGTGCTGTGCTGCCTCTGCTCTCCCAGAGAGATGCCAGTCCCCTCTGTCACTGGCATCTCCTTACAAGGAACCACAGCTACGCCTCACCAGATAAGCAGGAGAACATTTCTGATAAAGATATGAAGACAAAGTCCTTTAGATAAGATGTGTGTGAATTAGGAGGCCTCTAGCTTGTTCTTAGAGGTTTGCTGATGCAAGGCAGTCCTTGTGCTCAGCCCGGTGGCAGATGTCAGCTGGAGGATGTGCTGAGTTCCACTGGGTCCTTGTGCCAGCACAACTGGCCAGGCCTGGCATCCTGGGCGAGCTCCCTGTGCCACTGGTTCCCCTGGCTGTTCACAAGCTGGGTGGCAATGCTGCTGTGTTTCACTGCAATGCCCTCGAGGTGTTGTTTGAGGAGCAGTCTGTGTGCCTTGCAGCCTGCTGGATGTTTGCAGGCAGTTTGGCGGGGTTATTTATTGGTTTTTCTGGGGCTTGTGCACAGCTGAGCAAACTCGTTCCTTGGAGGGTTTTTGCACGAAGCACCTCGGAGCCAGCTTGAACAAGCAGCCTCAGCCTTGCTCTGCATCCTGTCAGCTGTCCTGGGCTGCACCAGGAGAGGGGAAAGAAAAGTCCCTTCCTGCAAAGGAGAGTGGACAAAATAATAAGTCAATTGGCAATTGATGTAATTTTTGAACTTTCTTTAATGTAATTTTTAAACTTTCTTTAATGTAATTTTTAAACTTTCTTTGTAATGTAATGTAATCCAATGTAATGTAATTTTTAAACTTTCTTTGAAGGCTCCCGACACAGATTACCACTCTGTAGCCCTGCCTGTTTTGGTCAGAGGTGTTGCTGCCATGTGCCCTGAGCTGGGCTGTGGCTGTTCCCCCTGGCCAGCTCGGGATGTGGGGTCAGCCCTGCCAGCTGTGGCAGGTCCCACCTGGGGCATCCTCCCACCCCTGGGAGCAGGGGCTGCATGTGCTGGCCCCATGAATTTCTGTGAATGGAAATACTATTTATTACAGAAAACAAGAAAGTGAAAGATATTTAGGAGTCATAAGGCCATCAAATTATGTCATGGTCACCAAATGTTTGAGCAACCTACCTTGTGGTGAGTCCCACCTCCCTCCCTCACAGCCACAGAGATCTGTGTCTGGCTGACACAGCTCTGCTCTCCTCACTCACAAACAACTCATCCTCCTCGTTCAAAGCTCCCTGTGCCAGCCCTTCCCCTGTTCCTGGGGCACAGTGGGAGTCCCCTGTACCCTGCTGGGTTCAGTGAGAGCCCTGGCACGAGCTCTGTGCCCTGCAGCCCGCGGTGCAGAACCACACTGTCAGCGTGCGGTTTTGTTCTTATGTTCTCTCTCTCTCAGTGGGAAGGATGCACCCTGTGAGAGGGGCCAGGGTGCAGCACCTTCATTGTTCTGGCCACCACACACCCCAACCACCCCAAGTCATCACTTGCAGATCGTTATCCTGTGTTCTGTCACGTCCTGTAACCACCTGCCTCTTCCGATGGCAGCAGCAGTGCGAGATCGGGCAGGGCAGTGGCTTCCCAAAGACAGAGGGTTTGAGGGTTTAAAGACAATTGGCTTTGGTTCTTCCACGTGGCTGTGGTCCAGTGTGGGACTCAGAGGGCAGCAGACCCCAGCTGGGCAGCGTTTCAGCGTTGATTTAAGCCTTTCCATCGGGCATGAGGCATTTGCTGTGATCCTGTTAATTTAACAAACTTTTGGAGTGATTGCTGCCACGTTAGGATAACGACATCCCCTTGGGCAGGCAGATCAACATCCACCCCAGGAGTGGCAGTGGAAGGAGGGCATCCCTGAATGAAATAATCCCTGAATGTCTGAGCACAGATGAACGAAATGATGCTAAGAGCCATGGGAGGGGGGCCCGGGGCTGAGCGTGGGGGATCCTCCCTGGCTGGGCCTCAGGTGAGCTCCTGGCAGGATGAGCAGGGCTCTGTCTGTGTTAGCAAAGCCTACAAAGAGCACATGCATTATTTATGCAGCCCGGATCCTGGTGTGACGGCACAAAAGCTAAAATGACAGTAATTAGAATGGATCTGCACTCAGTGACCCAGGGAAAAGGGAAAACCTGGGAAGATAATCGTGAGCGAAAGAGGCAACACACACCACAAAACAGTGATGCTTGCAATCTGAATGAGGAAACATGCTCCTAAAGCAAACTAGCTCCTGGAGATCCCATTAATGCTGACAAATATCCAGCTCCAGGATTCAGGAAGTATCACAGTGAACATCTGTTCAGGTAAATAATGAGGATGAATCCAGTTGCTGTTTGGAAACGCTGCCTGCTCCCCTGCTTGAGGTGAGCCTGTTAATGTTCTCTGCCTGGTACAAGCACCTGTGCTCGTTACAGTGCTAACAATTATAATATTCTCTGTGCTCGGGGATTAGGGAACACCTGGCTGCCACAGTAACTGCAGCGCCGAGGATAACCCCGCCCCTCGCATTAGGGATGATGGATTGCCAGAGGAGAGCTGGGGAGTGGTTTTCTACTAAAAGAGGAGAGATTTAGATTAGATGTTAGCCCTGACACAGGTTGCCCAGAGCAGCTGTGACTGCCCCATCCCTGGAATTGTTCAAAGCCAGCTTGAGCAGGGCTTGGAGCAACCTGGTTTAGTGGGAGGTGTCCCTGTTTATGGCAACCAGATGAGGTCCCTTCCAACCCAAACCATCCTGTGATTCAATGAAAATGGGTGAGATTACAGCAAATTCAAGTCTGGATTCTGTTTTGATATGTTCACTGTTCCAGCTGACTGTTTCAGGTCAGGTTTTAAATCTGAACAAATTTTCTCCTCTGATGTCTCCTGAATCTGTCTTGGATTTGTTTCCTTTTCATAAGGAGGCCCAGCTCACGAGCTGAAGAAGTCCTGAAAGGTCCCCTCTGAAGACAACTTTGCCCTCAGTTGGCTGAAGAAGTGACTTATTCAGCATCACCATTTTGCAGGCATCCAGCATAAATAATTTATAGCCATAAAAACAACCCTGGAAAAGAGCCCTTCTCATCCAGGAGAGCTGGAAGCATTGCACTGGCTTTGGACATGGCAGCCCTGTGGACTGAGGTTTTCTGGCTGCTTTTCAGTTTTGTGAAGATAAGTGGAGGTGCACCAGCCTTGTGACTCCAGCAGGACGTGTGGGACTGTGTGTGCCTTTGGAGAGCAGCCTCTCCTCCTGCATCCCTGGTGACACACCACGTGGCACTGTCCCCCTCAGTACAGGAAAATAAGGACAACTTGGTCCAAGCTGCCTCTTGGCCAGAGAACAAAGCTGTAGCTGGATGAGGAGAATGTTCTAGGCTGCTCCACATGCACAGGGAGGGGCAGTAGATCAGGGCTGGGTCAGATGCTGTTCCAGGGCTTTATTCATGTGTGAGGCCCATTCACGTGTGAAGGAAGTTGGCAGCTCTGTGTGTGAGCCCCATGGTCCTGCCCTGCACCCCCATGAGCAATGTGAACATTTTTGGGACAAAACCTGCTGCTTTTCAGGGTGCCAGTGAGAACAGGACCACCTGAGCCATTACCCAGAAGCTGACTCCTGTTTAATTTTCTCTGTCATTAGTCCCAGTGCTGAGGGGCTCATGGTCCATCCTTGTCCACCCCTGGTGTGGTGGTTTTCATCTGGGACAGGCCAGTGGGGTTTGGGGCAACCTGGGAGAGAGGAAGATGTCCCTGCCTGTGGCAGGGGGTGGAATGAGGTGATCTTTAAGGTGTCTTCCAACCAAACCTTTCCACAATTATATGATAAAGAGTGAGTGAAGAAGGGACACAGCTAAACAGGGAAGGCATTTTCCTGGGTTGGGATGTTTTGGCTGGAGCCTGGTGTGCAGAAACCAGCCCAGAGTGAGCAAGCTGGGATCACTTTGATCTCCAGAGCATGCAGAGCTGCATTTCCAGGTCCTGATGTCATCCCTGCCATCCTCCATGGGGTTCTTTGCCTGCAATAAGACACCAGAATTTCTCTCTTGGCTCTATTTGCTCACCAAAGGCAGTGCTGCAGCGGGACAAACTGCAGGAAGGAAGAGTTGGAAGAGATCCTACTTATTTTCTATTGTTTTAGCCTTGTAGTAGGAATTTTTTCTTTTGTCTTCTCATGTAAAGTGTGTTAAATGTTTCAGAAGTGACAGGGCTAGGCTGGGACCCAGCACATGCAGGAGAACAAAGCGTGTCAGTGAGTCCCTGGGCTGGCTGACAACCCTCTGTTCTGGCTAATTTTTGGTGTCATCAATCACAAGCAGCCAGACAGCAGCCTCGGTGTGCCCTGTGCACTGTGGAGCTCATTGAGTGACCTATTAGTGCTTCCAGTTAATTCTGGTGACATATTTATAGCAGGGAGATCTACAGCACCGATTTCCTACAGGACACATCAGCCTTTGACATCAGATTAAGTTATAGAGTCCCTTTTCCTGGCTGGATCAATAGGCAGAGTCAAACAGAGCCTCGTCTATATGCAGATGAGGAGGATTAGATTTAAATTGGCAAATGTCAGTAATGGCTGTTTTTCCCACCAAGGGAAGAATAGGCAAGGAAAAATTTCCATCATTAATAATTGAAGTTTATAGAGGGGGGGAGGAAAAAGAAATCAACGTATCATATACCACTCCTGCAGATAACAGGGCCCTGCTTTTGCTGATAATTCTGTCTGGCAGACAAGTGCTAAAAAATTATTATGATTATCACTGGGTTTCTGAATCTGTTATGAGTCTTCTGCAGTCATGGAATATTTTAACAAATGCCCTTTTGTAGCACAGCTGAAAATACTATCAGTAGCACAAAAGGGTTCATAGAAAAATAAGGACAAAATAGTTGGAAAAGAGAGTTGGTTTAATTTGCCAATATGGGGAGAATAGCAAATTCTGGTGGAAAGCAGCGTGGCTGGAGTGAGTGGCTGTCTCCCTCAGCAGCTCCCAGCATGGTGGGCACTGGCCAGCAATCCTTCCCTGATCCCAAGGTGAGCACTGGGGCTTGCTGGGTGTCACAGTGCTGCTCCAAGGGGCTGCCCAGGGCTGACAGAAACCTCCAGAGGCAGTTAAAAAAGAGCCTTTTGTATCTGCTTGCAGCACAATGTGTGAAAATGCAGAATTTTAATGGCTTGAGGAAGACTTTTTTGCTCTTTTTTGTGTTTTCAGGGAAGGCCCCCAGTGGTAGGCCAGGGTTTTCATGTGCCAGCCATTCCTGTCGATTGTGCTGGCAGGGACCCATCAAGTGTCCAGGAAACATTTTGGTCCCTCTTCATTGCTGCTCCTCTTCCTGCTGCCAATAATTTCTCCAGGCTGCACAGCACTAGAGGTCGTGGTGCTCTGCAGCAATTTCTGTGCTCCCTTGGCTTCCAAGAGCCTTAATCCCAGCAAGAATTCCAACAACAACAGCCCATGTAAATCACGCAGGAAATAATACATGGGAAGGAGGCAGCATGAATTTCTAATTAACTAAATTTGCAACTGGTACACACAAGTTAAAGGGCATGTGATTTATCACCTGTCAGTAAAAATATTGGTTGTAGCTTGTGCTTCCAGTGCTGTGGTGTGTGCAGAGCTCAGCTGGGGAGTTAAAGGGCATCTGATTTATCACCTGCCATGAGCCATACTGGTTAGAGCATCACAGCTGGGGTGGCACAGACACCACATCCCCATTGTCACCAAATGGCCGTGCCTTGGGCACTGCTCCAGCAGAGAGAGGGGGGAAAGCCTTTGTTTCATAAACAGGTAAGGAAAGGAAAGAGTGACAGCTGCTTAACCCAGGTGAAAGGGAGCACTGGAGAGCTGTCAGTGCAAGGTGAGGCACGATGGGCATGGTGGCTCCTCAACTTCCATCCCTGGCAGTGTCCAAGGCCAGGT
>VYZP01063152.1:0-61171 GCA_013400635.1 Hypocryptadius cinnamomeus
AAATTCAAGTTACATGTGCTATATTCATACAGGAGCAACTTGGTCATTCTAGTCCTACTAGAAGAAACACTGATTCTTCTTTCATTAGACAGCATTCAACCCATTGCCCCTCTCCCCCAACTTTTTTTTGGTGGAGAAATAAGTGAAAGTCATTTAGGGGCAGAGGGTGGATGGTGTCTATAGAAGTTATGTATAAGTTTTTGGTTATGAGCCATACACACTATCAAATTCCTGGTGCCAGGTAAAACCTGGTGATTTTGTAATTATAGCATACCTATATCTTGTCTCAGAAACAGAGTTTGAAGAATTGCTTGGGTGGAAGTGGGTAGCTGGCAGATTGTAGCTCTTTATATGCTATTTCTTCATAGCCCTTTGTCTTTCTGGCAGCCTCCACTGCTAGTTTAATTTATGTAAGTGAATGCGGAGAAAGAAAAGTTGTAAAACTGCTTGCTTACAGAGAACATAATTCAAATGGTGTCATGAGAACTGCGTTTCAGTATCTGATGTAGTGCATCCATCTGAGAGAAAAACCACTCAAAAAAGGTCATTTTTCACCATCTTAGGTTTCAGATGCAAATACCCCCTGACGGCTGAGGACTAAAGTTTTGTTAGCTGTCTTTGTAATTTGAATGTCAGAGGCAAGGTGTGGATGGACCCAGTTACAGGATATTGTCTAAGTGTCCTTTGTTGACCATCAAGAATCTCTATCAGAAGACTGCTTAATGCTCCCTGTATAAGCATGACAGATATGACTTTCACTAGAAGCTACCCCAACACTTTCTTTCAATGTTCAGCAGTTGAAAGGATCCACTCCAGAGTAGGTCTCTGCAAGTGGCTGTGATGTATAGCTTTAATAATTAGACCTGACATTCATTTTGTTCTTCTCATCTGACACTTCAGTAGCATTCAGTAGGAGTTAGTTAATTTAACACTAAGTGGCAGTTTTTTTACATGGTACTGTAGGGGCAAGTGAGAAAATGAAACTGCCTTTAAATTACCTCAGAATAGAAGGAAGTCACGCAGCCAGCCTGGTCATTAGGAGCCTAACAATCATATTAATGAATCAGTGAAGAATTTAAATAATCACAACATGTGTAAATCAGTTATCTCCAGAGTCTGTTGTACTGTAGGGAAAAAGTGAAGCTTCACACTCTGCCTCAAGAGACAGGGCTGAGCCAGGGGTCTGCTGTGGGGAATGCAATCCTCATAAGAGATATTCCATTACCTCTGGTGTGCTTAGATATGTGGCTGCTTCCCCTTTGCCTGCACTTCCTCTTTTAGTTGTTTTTGAGAAGACTCTTGATGCTGTAAAATAAGGTCTTTAATGTTAGCCATAGTTCACAGGAAGGATTCTGGCCCAAATTCGTAACAATCAGAAGCAATTGCGTGGGTAAATGCAAGAACAAAAGCAAGATGTGCAGAACCCCCACTGCTCACATTGCAAAAGGTAGGGCAACTGAAATAGCAGAAAAAAGTCTGGGAGGCCTCCATTATGCCTACAGCAATATCCCTAGGTGCTCCTTGAAGGAGGAGTCCCTGCCAGCAAATCTGGGTCTTATGGAAAGGCTCCAATCCTCTTCTGAGGGCAGTGTGCAATGCCTCATCCATCTGTTGAAACAAAGGATCGAGGACTGATAATCAGGCAGAAGGACATCCTGTGTTATTTAAGATTTTCAGAAATTAATATTAAAAGAGAGCAATACATTGAAGATCAGAGCATAAAATCAGTTTAAGTCAAAGGCGAAGCTGCTGTATTAATTCCTCTTGCAGGGAATTGTTCTCAGTACAAGCTGTTAATTTATGAGCTGTGTTAAATACCATTCTCAAGTTTGACTATAAATGAAAGTCCAGAAGACCAGCTAGGTACAGAAAACCTCTTAAAATTATGAGGATTAAAAGGGCCATTACCAGGCCGTAGCAGAGTATATGTATATGTTACCAATGATTTAATTTTGTTTCTTTGTCTTTGCTACAAATGGGAAGAAAATCAAGTCTTTTCATCTTGGCAAATTTGTAGCTTGACTTGCTAGGAACTTACCGTTTGCTTTTAGAAGCAGTATACAGAGAAATGTACTGAAAAAGAGCCCAGTTTACTGGAGAGAGGAAACAACTCGGAGAAATTCTCAGCCTGGCACAGAAGAAAATGCCTTGCTCAGCAATTTATCTTAAGCACACAAGCTGACACAGTTAGCTACGAAGAGGAATTGTCACAGGATTCCTTGGCACTCTGGAGTTTCTATGCCCTGGTGCATCATGTTTGATTGTTTAAGTTTCATAGACCTTAGAAGTATAGACAATATAGTCCTGTGCTTTGTAAGGAGTCACTGTTGCCTTCCGATGAAAGGCTATTAAATAGCTCATGTGGTAAGTAAGTGGAAAGTGTGTGGCACTCATTCTGCTATTTGTTTCCTGTTTCATCTAAGGAAGATCTCTTCTATGCCTCAGCTTTCCCACTTGTACCAAGTCATGGGGCTACTGAAAATATAAATCAGATCTTGTAAAGCTCTAGTGGAATGATGGGTGCATGAGCACAGCAGTACTCATGCGCAGAAGCACATATAAGCAGGTTTTACTTAAAGATGCCCAATGCCATGATTTAACCAAATTTTAGCAAAGACCTGAGGTGAATTGTTCTGATTTTCTGCCTCTGTGTTTTTCTGGTAGGCAGTGATTGTCCTGGTTTTGGCCAAGGACAGGGTTAATCTTTGGCAATAGCTAAGAGGGGAGGGGTCAGACCCTAAAGTTACACCATATCACCTCAGACCACTGCCGGGGGCAGGCTAAGGGACTCTTTCTTCCAAGAAGATTGAGATTTCTGGATGGGTGAAAGCATGGTGGGGAAGAGCTGGTTGGGACCACTCATGGGCTTTCCATGTAAATTATTTCTATCTTACACATTTTGTTATTAATATTGTTGTTCTTGTTACTGTTAATTTTCTTATCTCATTGCTGTTTCCAGTAAATTGTTCTTATCTCAACCTGATTTTAACCTTTTGTTCCTCTGATTCTCCTCTCCATCCTGCTGGAGTGGGAAGCACGAGGGGAAGGAGGGGAGTGAATGGCAATTTGGTTTGGGAGAGTCTCAATGGGGGCACTGAACTGGGGAGTACCATTCCTAAACCACAGATGTGTACCACAAGGATGTTTATTTCTCTCTTAGATGTAAGATTTTGCATTAAACATGCTATTCTAAAGGAGAGAAAAACCAGAAATTACTTATATATGAAATTTAATCCAACCACATAAATTGTGTATATGTTCATTCTGCTAGATTTACTGCATTAGTAAGATGCATGTTAGAAAGAAATAGAAAGAGTAAGCACAGAATACTATGTCATTAACTGAATTTCAAATAGCTTTGGAGGTAATTTTTTACAGCCTAGTGCTCAGAGCAGGGCTCCTTTCAAAGCTAAATCAGGCTGCTTGGTTGGGCAAGTTTTGAGTTTGCAACTTCAATCAGACTTTATTACTCAGTTTTGATTAACATATCTTTATGATGCTAGTTTCTTTTAGCAATGAGTTGACAAGGCTTTCTGGTACAAGGACACAAAACAAGGTCTTGTTCTTTGAAAAGAGAAATGGACTCAAATGCAGATGTCAGCCATCAGAGTGAGTAAGAATGAGTTCTTTGGCACAACTACCATAAAGCTTTCAATTAAAATAAATATATTTCAGGACCTGACTCCTGAAGCAAGCTTTATATGTTGACATGCTTAAGACTGAATTTTTTGTTAGCTCTCAGCCTCAGTCAGTAGCTCCAAGATTCATATTGTGTGTGTATTCAGGTTACATGGGAAGTTCAACAATAATCTGGATTTACTTTATGTTGTTTGGAAGTCTCACACACACGCCTACTGTACTGGTCATGCATTAACAGCATAAATACATTTTCAAAAGCTTCAAGGTAATAGTGTGAGAAAAGGCCTTAAGGATGTAGTGTTGCCAACCTTCAAATGTTTCTATTCAGTTTTATAGGACTATGACATTAAGAATATTTTTTAAATCAAGATTTCTCTTAAACTTAACAAAATTACACTAAAGTGCTGTGATTGTGAGATTTACATTGTGATAGTGCTAAACCAACTATGTTCCAAAGAAGTGGAAAATTTATCAAAAGTGTAAATTAAAGAAGAGAAAAAGGAAAGTGTCTTGGGCTGATTAGTTTCTTCATCCTAAAGACAAAAAGTAAAAATCAACACAGCTTGTATCATTATACCATTTTTGTTTTTAGGACAGAGGACTGGCATAGAAGCTGAATGTACTGCACCAATCTGCCCATCCTTTGCTGTGTTAAAGGAGGACAGTTGAATAAAATGTGGTATTATAAAACTGCCTGGTGGCATTAAAAAAGAATAAATCAGTAATTTGTTAGCTCTTTGATAAAGCTGTAGTACTGAACATGTAAATGGTTCCCTGACTTTGCCTGTTTTGGTTCCAATCCTGCACTGCCTTCTGCCTGGAAGTAGGCATTTTTCCAGTAATTGGTCTTTTTTAAAACAGTCATGAAGAAATGTTTAATTTCTGTGTTAATATTGCCACATGGTGCTTTCATTTTTAGTTTCTACAGTGCTGATCTTCCTTCTCAACAGACTCCTGAAGTCATTAGCAAACATGAGCAGTCCAGGATAATCATTTACATAGGAAGCAAGACATCAGAGTCAGTAATGTAGGAAGAGACATCTTTCTGCTGGAAGCTATGTCACCCCTGTATTGTTGATGACATCAAAGCAATCAAAGGGGTTTTTTTTCTCTGCTGAGTGCTCAAGTTTGTGCTTGAAGTGCTGAGCATTCAAGTTTGCATGCTGAAGAAATAAATTTCACTGGTAAGCTGGCAGACCACTCCCCCACCTGGCTTCCATCCCCTTGCCCTTCTGCAGTAACACAAAAGGAGCAGAGATGTGCCTGCAGGAGAACTGAACAAATTTGGAGTGTGGTGCGGCAGGAGATCACACTTAACTGGAGCACTGCTGCAGCCTGGCAGACCCTTTGCTGAGTGGTCCCTGTGGGACTGATCCCACTGGTGCTGGGGGATTGGGACAGCCCTGAAGAAGCCAAGGAACACAAAGGTTGTACGGTTGCTCAGTTCCTTCCCTTGCAGCTGGGAAGGAAGCTGCCAAGCACAGGCGAGCCCTGAGGATGTGTGCTGTCTCTCCCCCTCCTCCCTGCAGCAGCTGTGCACTCCAGCACCCAAATAAGTCTTAATCACTCCATGGTGGCTCTTTTGTTCAACTGTTTTTAAACTTGGACACCCATTTATGCAGTCAAGTTAACACAAGATTCGGGGCTTGAATCTGCATTGTTGTCTGCTTTGTGCAGTAATTTAATGGGCATGCCAAATGGCAGCTGAACAGCACTAAACCCTTGACCAGCTTTTTTTTTATCTTTTGTGTACAGACAATCCATTATACAAGAGGCAAAATAGAATAGCTTGTTTGATGTAAAACAAGCTGCAAATTTTGTCATATTGTCATTCACATCCTTACTACAATTAATTAAAATTCACTTCATGCAACTAAAGAAGGAGAGGCCCATACTGAGATACATTCGTGACCTGTACCCAGGCATAACAATTGACATTAGGTGTAGCATTGTGCACCCTTAAGATGGAACAATTTTTTTTCCCGAATGTTTATGAAAGTTTGCCCTGTTTTCAACAAAATCCAAGCAAAATTAGCTTTAGATAAAGAGGGAAAAAGAATGGCACAGATTGCAAAAAGAAGTACCATGTATTAGGAGGGTTTTTTTATTGGTTACTGCTTCAGTGTTAGATATAATTTCCTTTTTAACAGTACAAGAATATAATTTTCTGTGTCTGAGATATGATTGTGTGGAGTCTGGAGCACAGTGCTTCCTCACATCCACACAAAGCTGGAACCCTGGGACAGAAACCTGGTTTCTTCAAAGTAGCAGCTTCACAGCCAAAGCAATAGCCTGAAAGTAACAGTCAACTAAGTTCAGCAGGACACATTTTACAGAAGAAAAATCCCCAGGATCAGAATAGCCTAAATGGTAGTGGTAATGAAGATATTACTGAGATTAATTGGTTAAATTTACTGCAAAACTTTTCTATCTCAATTATCAGGTATCTCTGTGCAGGAAACAGCAGTTTTTGTGCAAGGGGAAAATGTCTGTGATGCTGTAAAAGTCTGGAGTGTATATTTATTGCATAATAATTTAATCTTTTTGAGTTGATAGGGTTTGCCACAATTATACCAGTTTAAGAAACCAGTGAAGCTTTAAGGACACACTTTGAGTTTAGAATACCTCCTCTCTTCTAGGACAATTTTGATCTGCCTTTAAGAAACAAAAGAGAGTTTTCTTCAGTTTTTTGGGTTGAGAAATCTATTTTTACCACATGCCAGAAGGAATTCTCTTACTTGAAATTATGCAAAGAAAACATACATGACATATTTCAATAGTGACATTCTAAAATTCCAACTGCCTTGGCTGATAAAGGATATCTTCATAGGTTCAAATATTTAAATGGGTAGAATTATCTGTGTTACTTTAAAAAAGAAAAAAAAACCCCTAAAAAACCATTAAAAGCAAAATTTTATCTTCTGATGTACTCAGATGCATGTGTAAATCCAGCACTATTGTGAGACATGGAGTGATTTGGGTGATATGTCTATTTAACAAGCAGAAAGAATCATGTTATTTCAGGGTTTCTGAAAAAAAACTCCTATACTTGAATATGAAGACCCATGAAACAGAGCAAATGATTGTTTTAAGAAAATAGTATTATTTATTTTTTGGTATGTAACAGTGTTATGTGTTTTAATAGAAGAAAATTAATAAATATAATAATGTCAGCCACAAGCAGGAGCAAGAAAATTTGCACAGAGAAATAGCCGTTTCTAAAATAGCTGTTTTATAGTCTTTACTTTTTGTGCTGTGCATCCACCAGAGGCTAAAACTATGACATCATGGATACTTTCCTCATGACACATTGTTGTGTCCACCAAGGAGGGCAACATGATAAATTTTCATCAGGCAGTCTGTCACCCAGCTGGCAGACAGTGAAATACAATACTGTCAGAGGGCAAGCCAATAAAGAAAAGAAGACAGAGACAGAATGTCCTTCTGTCCTATGCCCACCATTTTAGTTATGCTAATCCAACAAATTAAATGCAAGAAAATCTACTTAAAAGGCAATGTTACGCTCCAGCTGCCAAAAAAAAAATCAAGAAATTGCAGTGTGATGCTGCTTCCAAAATGTGCCCTCTCCACGTGCACATGCACACGTACACACACACACACACAGAGCGTGGTTATGTCATGCTCAAGGGTAGTGCTGAATGTTCCATTTAATGGGAGCAAAGCAGACAAGTGAGTAGATTAGTGTTGTTAGAACAGCTGGAAATAGGTTTTTCTGTCTGGCCTTTTCAATTTGTTCCCATATATTGCATTAATATTCTGTTTTCTGCTGTAAGAAAGAGGGTAAAGAAAAGCAGCAGATAATAAATTCCTAGTTTAGCATTTCCATTGTCCTTCATGTTAATGGGTTTTCCCAGGCTCAGGGCTGTACCTTACACTATGGGGCAGTCTGTAATAATTCCTCTGAAAAACTGGCTGCTCTGCTTGAGTATTAATCTGTAGGCTTAGTTCTGCATCAGGGGATAGATCCTTGTTAGACCACTTTCTACTCCTCTTTCACCACAGACCAAGTGTGCAAACATATTTTCTTTCCTGTGATTTAAATAAACATTTGTTTCTATGGCATGAGATTCACCAAGAGTTACTTGTAATAAGGGGACAATCTTATTTTGGTTCCTATTATTTTAATTTTAGATTATGCTTTAAAGATAATAAGTAATTGTTTTATTGAATTGAAATAGGACCATTGTTCCTATATTTGTAGATTCTTTCCCAAGAGCTTCTTCTGTACCAGCTCAATTCTCTTGTGATTATATGTCTTCCTTAGACAAGCTGAAAGGGGGTCATGTTACTAAACTGAGATTTTACTTTTTAAACAAAAGGGGTTTGGGTCCTGTGACTGGTAACTGAGGCCAAACACTGTACTACGAAGCTGAATAGAAAACACACTGTCCAGGCAGTTTCCTGCTCAAGGAATTCAAAGACGGCAAATTGGACCTTGAAGTGGAAAATCTATGAACTGTTTTGCTACTGCAAATCTGAATTTCTCAGGAAGATGGTGTACTTTCCTCCTCAGAGGGTAGCATGGGTATGCCCTGACAGGTGGGAAAGTGTGTGAGGGGTTTCCACATACAAAACTATTTATCCACCCAATTACAGACAAAAAAACCCAAATAGACTGAAAGAATCCAGTAAACTATCATGAGAAAAGGATTAGAGAGAACATATGGATCTTTGACTCATCACAGTATGACTATACACAACCTGCTTTGGGGCTTCAGTGGCCCTCAGCCATTCAGCAGCAGCCTGGGAAAGGTCTGAAAAGGAATTGCAACTGTTATTGACCTCATGAGCCATAAATCTTCCAGCATTATTATTTCTTAATTACCAAGACACCTGGTGAAAAATCGCAGTTCCAGAACAATGGTCCAAGCATGCCATTAAAGACACAAGCATGATGGCAGCGTTGGCAGTGTTAGCATCACACTCTGCAACTTGGTGCCCAAGAAGGCATGAAACACAGATCCCCATGGCTGACTCCACATAAAAAGTGCAATTTCGAGTGATTTTTTTAGGTTCCCCTAAACCAACCCTGGAATATCAAGTAGGTGCAGTAAGGGCTTGGAGCTTGGCACACTTCGAGGAGGAGGCAGCACAATGCTCCATCATGGGACCTCCCCATGGGGCTTAGGGCTCTCTATGCTGCTTCCACCTGCAAGCAGAGGGCCTGGGAATGGCACTTTGGTTTCTCACTTCTGCTTGGTAAAAAGCAGCAGTCCTCAGAGATTACCTGATAAAGCACAATACAAGTGGAAGACTTAAAACTTCTCCCATGGCTCCTTCAGTGAGAACCTGAGAATGTTACAGTTAGCAGGAGGATATAATACACCTGCCTTTAGTGTTTTTCCATCTGGCAGGCAGCTGACTGGGGAAAATTACACACTTGTACACGCAGGATAGCTTTAAGTAGTTTGTGTCTTAATGAATTAAAATTCCTTGGGTTACTAAGAATGAAGAACCTCCAAATTTTTTGGCCTATTTATACACCATGGCTTGTTCAAGTAAAGCCAGGCCTGTAAGAAACCTTTACTACCATCAATTATATCTACCATCTATTATATCCCCCAGCCTTTCAACTATACTTTCTATATTCTCTCATTTCCAGTCTGACAGACACAACAGTTGCTTTCAGGGAATGTAATCTTTAATTAATCAACTTACTAGCAGATGTTTTCTGCAGGCTATAATTTCTCATCTAAAAGGACATTTTTCTATGAAGAAACTGTAAGGTTGGTAAAAAAACCCCAAAACAAATTGTAGCTGTAAAAAGTAGTAATTTCCCCTGCTGTAAACTTCATCTCATCACTCCAGTGATGAGATTTGGCAGCCAAATCTTCAGGGTCTCTGCTGTCAGTGCCCATTATGGCACCTTCTGGTGAATGCTGGAGTGTTGAAGCACTATCACAAATAAAAGAAATTATGCTGCTGACTTGTTTTTTCGCAGTGATGGCTGAACAATAATAGTAGCAATAATAACACTTTTTACTCTACAATTGACCGTAGTGAAAACTGGAGAAGAAAATAGGAGAAGAGGTTCCAAAGCTTATATCAAGTAATCCAAATTGTTCATCCTCCTCTGCAAATTGTAATTTTACAGCTATTTACATATAGAATTCAAAAGTGTTGATGTATCCCTAAGCAAAGGTTTATAAATGTTAAGAAAGCACAGTGTGCCCCTATTCCTTAGCTGAGTTTCATGAGCTGCTATCACAATACAAAAGCTGATCATTAACAATTTTTCTGGTCTTGAAACTTAATTTTATGGATGCATCACATGCAAGAACATCTAGGGTCCCAGAGAATGTTATGACCTTGACTTTCAGTCTAAGGTCACAGCCTGTGGCTGTCAAAGAAAACAATGGAAGACTATATGGCATGCGTGCAGACCTATTATTAAAGTTATTGAGCCATTTTGCCTACCACATATTCATATAGCTGAAGTCAATATCTATCTTTCTTACAAAACCCAATCCAATTTACCTGTATAGCTATCAGACTTTCTTGTGTAGCATTGCGAGTTTAGCCTTTTGTTTCCTTGTAAAAATAATAATAAATAATGTTTGGTAATCTGTGCCATATCTCCAGCACCTGTAGCCTCAGATAGGCAAGGCCCAGTGCCTTCACACACTGTTGTCTGTCTGCAAAGAGCAGCAGAATTGGGCAGCAGGAATGGGGCTTGAACTGCACGGTTCAAACTGCGGAAACAGCAACCAGCATCTGAGCACCAGTGACTGCGTGAAATCATAGGTTCTAATGTCATGAGTCAGGATAGATCTGCTTTAGTGATACAACCTGAAACAGAACTTGTGGGCTGTAAAATCTGTCTGTTTGGGGTACTGTCTAATCACTGAACAGCCAGTGGCCATTTGCATTCCTACTAGCAGCTAACAGAGAACTGGAAAACACAGGATGTACGTTTTCCTCTCATTCATTTCCCTGTCTTGCCAGTCCTTTTATGCTCTAATTAGACTCAATAACATGTCCAAACAGCTCCTGAATGGGAGATCTCACATGAGAAATTCACATTTGACAAAGTTATGCAGAGGGCAAGCCATGAGGGAGCTCCTGTTGCAGTGACCAACCAGAGTCAGAGTACAACTTTTACTCCTGCAGCAAGTGTAGAAAATCTCAGCCTGAGCTGAGAAATCACACTGGAATTCCTCTTAACAAAATGAAGCTATATCACTGAGAATTTTTGTAGCAGGACACAGCTGCTTTTCCTATCCAATTCAGCATTAATCACTACAATCCACCTCAATAAAAATTATTGGTGTTTCGTCACATCCTATCACTTTAATGTTGCTGTGTGGCCACAGTACATTTTTATTTGGGGCGCATCTGAAGTCTGTAAATTTGAAAAGGCTCACTCCAGAGGTAGAAAGCAGCAATTAGGTAGTTAGGACATGTTGAAAATTGAGTGTGGAGCTTATTGCACAATAGCAGAGAAAATTAACATAAGATTATCATCTTTATTTTAATGCTATTTACATTTCAGCATAACCCAAATCCACTATAAAAGTAGGGGCTGCATTGTACTAAATAATGAAAAGAAACAGGAAAAGTGATCCTACCTTAAAGGATTTCCAGTCCATTGGGATCAGAGTGTAATATAAAAAATAACATTCAGGCAAAATATACAATCATAACATTCTTGAAAAAAATGCTTTTTTCATTATCATAATAGGCGTGTTTTCCATACTCAGGACTAGATCTATTAACTGAGCTACATATCACAGTCCTTAGAGCCACAAAGTGAAGCCTTCAGGCATCATTCTAAACACCAGAGCTCTGAGCAATATTAAAATACTTCCTCTCAAAACAGGAGGGGGAGGGGGAACTTGGCATCCATGCTAGGATTTTCCTAAGCTGCTTTCCCCCCAAAAAGAACATAACAATAGTACTCTTGAAGTTTTGGAGACTTCTGGTAATTTTAAAGAGTCCATAGGTTAGCATACTTTTGGTCAAAGTGCAGCAGGCAAAATGGGAGCCAAAACAGCCACAGAATTGAAGGAAGCATCAGAAACTCAAGCTGGAAAAGCATTCTTCAGCACCACACCAAAAGAGTCCATAGCACAATCCAATAATGGATTTTCTATATTTGTATTGGTGCAGCTGTATTTTAATGAACAGAACTGATGATGAGCTAACGACTAAGAAAGTGTCTCGCCATCATCTGCTGTTCAAGCAGGGAATCTACCTGCAGGTGCAGCAAGATCCTCTTTTTCCTTTTGTAATGGAACCTCTGGAGCTTAGAATAGATTTGCCTCTTGAGGACAGTCTACCTACCAGTGTTAGACTTAAGAACCTAAGATTTGCTGTTAAGCTTCCTGGAGATGCACCAAGGTCACCGATGCTGTATGCCAGATGGTATTTTCTTAATGGATTATTTTTATTGCATTATTCCTTGTAAGTTTTCTGTCTTCCCTGCTACCTTCATCTGTAAAGTTCTTTTAGTCCTTCTGTCAAAAACCTTGGTTTTGTACATACAAACACTTCACTTTTCATACTTTAAATAAAGAACTGCCTAGTAGGAACTCCACATGTAGATCTGTCTTACACCCCTCCTCACCCCTTTGTCAGGTTTCACCTTTTCATCCACTCACAAATCTCAGCCTTCAAAACTCTTCAAAACTTAGACAGGTGGTTTTTTTTGTTGTTGTTCCCTTTAAAAAAAAAAAAAATAAAGACGGAAAGAAAAAGTTCTTTCCTCCCCACAGCCTGAACCTTTCTTCCGATAGTCGGGTCATATGTATTCCTTGTAACCAATACCAAGGACATGGCAGAAGAGGCTCAGTTTGTTCATTTTTTTCACTTACTTAGAGTGCCTACTATCCAGGTAGTATATCTCTGTTATCACAGATGAGCAAAGCAGCAGGGACCAGTCCTTCTGGAAAGGTGAGACTGGGTACAGAAGTACCAACAGCTCTGTTGGGAACTGGTTTCAGCAGAGTAGAAGAAAAACACAAAATTTTGGTTGGCCAATACGTACATTTGTATTCTTTCACAGATGTTTAAATGGTCTATACAATGACTTCTAAATTCCATTAAGGCTTTCTCCTTCAGGGTAGTGCTACTGATCTTTAAAAGCAGGAGCCCCACTAAAGGATAGAAAGTAGAAAAACTTACTATCTAAGGCAGAAATGCCCTAATTCAGTAGAAAAAAATGTTATTTATATAAATTTTGAATTATTCCTTGTTTCTCTTCTAACCACAACTGAACTACTCTGAAAAAGCTTCAGGAGAACAAAAAGCCCAATGAGAAATTCTTTCTCATTCAGCTGCAGTTTTAATACGATCCTTTGTTTCAGGTTTACAACAGCCAGAAGTGTTGCAATATTGCATTTAAAAATTTTTTCTGCTCTATACTAAACTTCTGACAGATTTCAATGACTGCACAAATGGACTAGCATAGGATCTACACTGTCCTATAATTATGTTAGATCATTGCATTATATGTAACTTACGATCCTACAGAGATTTTGATCTCTTTTATCCCATCCCCCCCATCCCCAAGCACAGTGGCTGAATCGTGGGCACTCTGACCAAAGTCCATATGATGATCAGAAAATATACATACACCATACAGTCCCACAGGGGCTTCATGTTCTTATCTATTTCCTGCTTTATTGTGCTTTATTGTGCAGTGCTAAGGATCTGAATAAGTGCTCCCTGTCAGCTGGAGATAGCTATGATTCTGTGACGAATGAAGCAACCCATACACTGTGGGAGTCTAAGTCTACAGCAAAATATCCTCAGTTGGTGTAAATTAGCTGGAGTCCTTTAAACTTAACGGAGTAGTGCTGATTTAGTGCCTGGGAAAACAGAGATGTTGGTTACTGTGGAGTGTGGCTCTCAGCAGCTCATTAATGAGATCTAATAGCATCATATTTTTATACCTCACAGAAACCAGATTGAACCACTCTCAGCTTTAGCTGTCCTGAGAGAAAAAGGCTGTAAAGTGTATTGTAATTCCTGTGCTAACCTCTTGTCTGTGGAACTGGTGATTCAAACTTGCATGCTGCAGATAAAGAAAGCCTGGTAATGTCGAATTCTACATATCCTTTCAGTTCTCAGGGGAGCTAAAGAAATGTACACACTTCCAAGAACTTTTGACCTGCTTTTCCAATTGACAAGGTGATGATGATTCAAAGGTTAGATGTGACCTTAGAGGTCTTTTCCAACCTAAATGATTCTATGACTCGCAGCCAAAAAAATCCTTTCTCAAATGACAGGATAGTTGAGATGTCAGCTAAACTCCTCTGACTGATACATCAACATTTACTGGAATCCTTGTTCTCTTCAACCTGTTTATCATTCATCTTTAATGATTTGTCTGAAGATTGCTCAGCACTATCCCAGTCATAAAGATTCTTCAGGTTATGTTATGCCCTGCAGGCCCTTCATCATCCACTCTCCTGATTCCAAATTACATTGGGAACGTCACATTTTGGCCAAAGCAAATGAATTATTCATGACACATTTTACCTCAAAATTACTGCATTTGAAATCCTGTGCCAAACAGGTAATTGTAGAAGGGTATTCTGAGTGCACGGCTAGGATGAGTAGTGTATTGTTCTCTTCTCCAAATCCTTCATTAATGCAAATCCAAAATCTGACATACTTCCAGCATCACAGTTAGAGTCCCTGAACAGATTGTTACTCTCAGAAGTGAAATCAAATACAGTAAATTGAAAGCACTTCTGACTCCCTCTTACCCCGAGGCGCACAAATGACAAGTGTGCACCTGCGGTGGGAGGCACTGATCACTCTACTTTTTTCATTTTTGTTTTTTGAAATGCCTTCTGCCTTTTCTCCCATATCTCATCAGCCAAAAAATCTGAACCTTATTCTGAGCTTTAATAGCATTCAGTGGATAAAGATGACCTTACAGCAGGAGGGAAGGCTGATAGACTGCCTCTTCTCAAAAGTGAAAACTTCTATCCGGAAGAGTAGTCTGTTATTTTTAAGGTGTAGCGTGATGAAGGCACATCCTCCTGTGAATTACGTATTTCATACCATGAGACATGCTGAAATAAAAGCCTTTTCTTTTCTTTTTTTTTTTTTTGCAAGAGAGAGAGCCTGGAATTCAGAGGGGAACGTTATGCAAAAGTCCCCAAACTGCCTTTTGTTTCCACAGCAATTGTGTCACTCTAGTAACAGATTCTCAGTCTGATGGTGAATGAGTTGTTACATATTTAGGTTATGTGCTGCAAGAAGGAGGAAGGGCCATATGGAATCTCAAGATAGCCAGCTCCTATGAGGGTACTTCAGCTGTTAAATTGATGGTACACATAGCAAATGACAGGGTGGCACAGTAGGATAATGCAAGACATTGGGCTTCATTTTTCTGGATTGCTGCATGGTTTAGATTTTACATACCTGGAGGTGTTTTACTTAGTCACTTAAGTGTTTTAAACCACTTGGGAGAGCTGTGTTTTCAATGCAACAAGTGAAAAATGCCATAAGAAGGACAAGCTGCATTATCACAATTACATTCTGTGGTTCTGATTCCAGATGTGCCTGCAAAACATCCCCTCTGAGCCAGGGAGCAACCCTTGCTCAGAGCTACCCTATAAATCAGCTTTATCAGGCAAAGGCAAAGGGTTTCCCTTACCATTTCTCAACCAGTAGCAGCACCAGATTACCAGCCCTGGGAAAAAAATATATTGTGCAGGCTTAGAAGAGGAATACACTCTGCTTTCTGTTTAAACTAATCCTTTAAAGCACTTCCTGCAACACTGATGCTGAGTATGGCACCACAGCCTACTGTACGTTCAAAAGTCATTTAGGCAGAAATGGAACTGGCACCACTGTATGAGCACCAACTACAGAAGAATGTGCTGCAACACTGAGATACTTATAATTTCTCTCAACATTGTTATTTGTATTGTCTCATGGCCAGTGTCCTGGTTCAGGGCAAATTTGGGAGAGAACCCCCAGAGGGGCTCCTCTAGAAAAGCACATTCAATTGGCCCCTCCCCACAACTGGTTCAGGAGAAAATGCTTCTTTGGAGAAAAGTGGAAAAAACTCTTTATTAAACAATAAAATCTAAACAATATTTAGCAATAAAACCTCTTGCTGCTCCAAAAAGAGATGACAAACTCAGAACAGTCNCTAGGAATACCAAATATTTAATCAAATTCCCTTGATTTTATAAATACAGAATACCAAGGCTGTGCTGCCCTCATAACTTCCTGTCAGTGGGCACATTACAGACAACAGCTACAGCAGATGGACAAGGTCATCACATGAGGAGAAAATACCAGTTGTGCCAGGGCATATCAGAGGTTTATCTCACCCACTGTCTGCTCCCTGGCAATAGCCATCTGTGGGTGCCTAGGGAGAATTTAAGGACATCATATAGTGATACTTTGACAGAACACTTTGACAGAATACTTTGTCACTTAAACGCAGTTGTCTTCCTTCACAACTGTCCTTCATGTTTTATTCTAAGAATTCATCTAGTGTCATTTGTGAGCTATGAAAACTTTAGCATACACAGTGTCTTTGGGTGAGGGGCTTCACAGATGATCTGGTTTTGGCTGGAGTGGAGTTGATTTTCTTCAAAGTAGCTATTATGGGCCTATGGTTTGGATTTTTGCTGAAAACAGTGTTGACAACATGGAGATGTTTCCATTATTGCTGAGCAGCACTTACACACTATCAAGGCCTTTTCTGCTCCTCGCCCCATGCCATCAGAGAACAGGCTGGGCATGCAGAAGGACAGCTGACCCCAGCTGACCACAGGGATACACCACACCATATGGTGTCATGCTCAGCACACAAAGCTGGGGAAGGTTAGCCAGGGAAGGCTGCAGCTTCAGGCCATGCATTTCTCCACAGGATCTGACAGGAGAGGAATAGTAGCAGAGCAATTTGAATTTCTGACCTCAGTGCACTAGGACACCTTCAGCCTTGCACCTGGTGACCTGGCTCAGCCTTTGCTCAGCTGCATCACCAACACACAGACCTGTCCACCACTGAACCCTGCCAAGTCGTGTCCAAAGCTCTCTGTTTCCTATCTATCCACACCTACAGATGTGCTTTCACATACTGCTCACAGCTGGGGAGACTGCAAGGTCTTGCATTTTAATCGTATTGCTGAACTCAGTAAGGCAGGGAAAAAGGTTGTGTCTGGTCTCATCAGCATACTGAATATTACACTTATCACACAGAGAGCAGCAATAACCCCAGGGTAATTAATTACTTAAGGTACTCCAGCTCTCAGAAATGCAGTCAACAATTAGTATAATTTAACTTTACAGCTAACACAACAAATTAAAATAGAGAAACAAATCCCTTTTTTTTTGGGTTCATTAGACAGGACATAAACTCTTCTGTGAACAGGCCTGATAAATGGAATTTGCCTTTAGGGCATTACTGATGAAAAATGACAAGTGTAATATTTTTATCTAGCACTTTGCTGAGATTCTGTCAGCAAATCCCCAAACCTTGCAGTTCCAAACTACTCTAAGGAAGATTTTGTCCCCTAAGTCTCTTAGAAGATCCTTCCTTCCCAAAATATGTTGGTGTTCTGACATTACGGTGTTGTCCCTGGAAATGCTTTAAAATCCCAAAGTATTGCTTCTCCCCAGGAGACAAAGACTGGTTCATAAAAAATAAAATTTTGATCTCATAGGTAGATAAATGTGCTGTGCAAGCATTATGCTGAAGTGCGGAGAATTTTTCAGCTAAACTGGTATTTTATGCCGTAACAAACCAATGCTTCTATCCATCTAAACGATCTGCCTATTTATACTTCCAATCACCATGGCATCCAGTCACAACAAATGGAACAAAACTCACAAAAACCCCTTTTCATTTGTTAGTCATCACTATCAGCACGTACCAGCCATCAGATCCTGCTTTCATTGCTCATGCACGTACCCTCTACAGCTCCCAGGGTGCTGCATCTGCAGTCTGAACGTGCAGTACTCACTTCAAAATAGAGACAACGTGCAATGCAGAATGCTTAAATGCTTTCTCCCCTGGAAATTTGTTTTGATCACTAGCTTTTGAGGTGGAACGCCACTGGAAGCTTGCATAAACAAAAGGCTAAAAAGGGATTTCTCTGCCAGTGACCTATCAACATCTATTAGTACACGTCTTAGTACGCATGTCTTAAGTCTTACACTGTCTTGAGTTTGAAGGCAGTTTATCTGAAATGGACTAAAAATCCATCATCCCAGATTCTTCATCACTGTAACTTGTTAGAAATGCAGCTAAAGCAGCATTCCCTTGCGGCATGCACAATATCATGATGATTTAAATTGATTTCTTCAGACAGAGGATCAAGCTTGCAGACAATTTGCTTCTTCTACCACTGCTGAGCATGTGTGGGTGCAGATTTGGCTTGTCTAAATCAAACCAAGGAAGGACTCTATGCTCTTGAAATTCAGCTGAGGCTCAAGGACCAGTTTAACCTGCCTGCCTTCCATTACAACAGACCACTTAAATTATTTGGCTCATTCCATCATTCTAAGCGGGCTCATCCTTCTATGGTCCTCCCCTGGCAGCAAGTTAGGGAGCAAGCTATCCCTGCCCACCCCAAGGGATACCTGGGGATACAAGCACCCAGGCTAGGCCAAGGCCTCCCAGAGAAACCTGAGAGCAACATTCCAGTCAGGGTGTGGGTTGGATACACCATGGTGATGCTCCCTGAGAAGCAGAAGGTTGCAGTCCAGTGCTGCTGCTGCTGGAGGGAGACAGTGGTGGCAGTGTGAGGCAGGTTCCCCTCTGTCCATGCCACAGGACCTAGTGCTCCAAACTCTCCACTTAGTGCTTTGTAACTTGGACATTTAAATTAAATTAACTGATTTATGCCATCTGTAGTTAAATGCATTATGTGTGTATGTTTCTTCAATTTATAAATAAGACTGAAGTTAAGTAAATTATATTCCTTGTGTGCAGCTTCACTTACCAAATTGGCTACAATATCTTTTCTGTGCTCATTACACTTTAGTCCCACCAGCCTAGGATGGGTATGCAATTGCTCACATTCGAGAAGCAAAAGAAAACCAGAAAAAAAAATAAAAAGAGAAATCCAGCAGTCAAAGATATATTGCTGAGTTAATTTAAGATCAGGATTTAGCTTAAAGCATAGCTCATGGCAAAACAAAACTAACTGCAGTTCATAATTCTGAGCACCAGGAAAACAGCAACCTAGGACACTGTAATGTATGCCAGGTCTCCTCCTATTCTCAGGTAACAAATATTCCCCCAAAATGTATGCAAATCACTGTTTGCAATGGAGCACCATAGGCTTCAAGACAGGCTATGGTCACCAGCAGCAGACAGGAGCAAGAAGGCTGGTGAGGCAAACTAGTGGGAACATCTGAACTGCCAGTGCCTCAGCCTACAGTTCTAAATGGTGATCTAAGAAAAATACTTTACATGAAGTCCCATGCATATGTGGCAAGTTCAGATCTGCCCTGATGCTTCATGACTACCACGCACTGTCTTGCCTCCAGCACACTCTGTGTGAACATGTTGGTTCATCTCAATGGGGAGACATGGAGGAAGAGCCAGGAAAAATAGAAATACTCTGGCAGCCACCTCTGTGAAGGTTCAGAAAAACAAATGCTAGGAAAACAGTACAGAGAGAAACTTTGTCTTTAAACATCTCTCATCTTTTAGAGAGATGAAGAGAAATTAGGCTTTCTCTTCAAGGTCTGCAATACCCACGACAGGCTTAGAAAAGGTGAAGTAACTGATGAGCTGTGATTACTGGTTATCACGGGATCACAACCATTTCACTCCCACTGTAAGCCTTCTCCTACATGTGCATTACTTACTTTACATCTTGCTGTAAACTCCAGTCTTAATTAATTTTGGATGAACCACATTGCTTTTTGTATTTCCTGAGGTTCTTCAGTGAGGATGGGTTTTGGTGCTTCTTCATCACCTTCCTTGTTATTCGGTGTTCAGTACTTCAGTATCCCTTAGCCATAAAATATCATTCCTCTGCTGATGCCCTCCACTACTATGCCCCTAGTGCACAGAGCCGAAGCAGCTTCTTGTTACTAGGTGTAAGCTTCCTTACTGTCTCCAATCAGAGAAGACAGCAGTCCAAGGTTTCTTCCTAGTCTTGTCCTCTACTTCAAAGATACTGAAGATGCCACTGGTGGTGATGTGCTTGTGTTAGTGCTGGTAGGCTTGCTTACACTGTCCCCAGCAGTAGCTAAAATCCTGAGTGCAACCTGTTGCCTTTACACGTAGAGTAGTAAAGTATCACAAAACGGATAATTTATTTTTTCATTGCAGAAGGGAAAGTGTAAAGAAAAGAATGCCCTCTCTAAACACCCTCTTTATCACTTTATGGAAATTGTGACCAATTTGGTATGATGTCTCCCTGTCTCCTTGCCTGCCTGACTTCCTGTTAAATCTTTAAACATGAATACCCCTGTATGTGTTGTTTTACATCAAGTCTCCTTCTTTCCTTGCTTCCTCTTGTCCTTCCGATCTGCAATCACTGTTCCCTGCTGTTTCACCCTCACATTTATCTCCCTTTACAATGGTATCCCACACTTTTCATAGCTAAATTATGTCTGGCAGATTATTGAACCCCTTGACCCCATGCAGACAAGTTTTGCTGTGAAGATACATGTAAAAAGTACAGTGATGAGCCAGTGGAGAATTAAACTGGTAACTTAAGTAAAACACTGGATGGCCGAGAGTTAATGAAGTAAGACACAACCCAATGCAGCCAGTGAAGCAGAATGGTGACAGAGAATTGTCCTTCAGGACCCACTTGTCCTAGCAGAGGATTTTAGCAAGTTACTGAGAAAGAAATCTGTGTAGAACATATTAAGGAAATCACTGAGTGACAGGACATGAAAATGACTATCGGACCATATGGTCTCTGAGGCAGGAAAATATCACACAGGCATGTGTGCCTGACCCATCACAAATGACTGACTAATCATAAGCCAAGGATCATGCTGGAAGGGACCTCCTGGCCATTAACTCCATACTCTTGGTCCTGTAAGTAGTACAAAAACCCATACAAAAAAATTTAACGTGAAGCATAATTACATTTGTGTTGTGCTTTCCAGCTCCTCAGATGGATTTCAAACAGGGGTGCTGACAATTTAGGCAAATCCCTGTTTGCTACACTTCCAAGAACTTTATCAGTTAGTTGTGCATGGATTGCTTCTCCCAAAACCCCTTCATTTGTGAATGAACTGTATACTGCCCTGAGTGCATTTCTTCTTCCTCTTATTGCTGCACTCAGTGCCAGCTTACTCTAGAAAATGCCCTTCCTTCCTTCCTTCCTTCCTTCCTTCCTTCCTTCCTTCCTTCCTTCCTTCCTNAACTCCAGTTTAACAGAAAACGTCTTGCAATTAACCTGTCATTACAGCAAAATTAACATTCATAATTATAAAATAGGGATTTGTGACCTTTTTTTAAAACAGCAGAACACAGTGTATTTTCTAAAAGAATGAATTTTCAAGATGATTTCTTAAGCAGTATTTGACAAAGGTAGTGATTAGCTTAAAAAGGCACTTGTTATTCTGTCACATTTGAAAACCTTCTGCAGTTTGCAGCTCTATATATTTTTTTCTCCTGCTAGCCTTTGAGGGTAGGGTAAGGAATGAACATGTTTTTTTACCAGAAGTCAGTATCAAAGGAATATTATCAAGGGTATATTCTTTATTTCTTCAGAGACAATATCAGTAAAAGATCTTTTCTTGATCTTGTTCACTCTCCAAACAATGGCAATTTCTGAGAACAACAAAGAAAAAAATTTGGGGTACTGCATTGCATTGAGCAAGAGAAGTACAGAGTTGAGAATTAAAATCTTCTCTAGAAAAGTTTAGCCTGTAAATCAAGCCAGTGCAGTGCAGTGTAAGGCCACAGCAGGAAAATAAAAGATAACCTGTTCAAATCACTAAACGATATTTTCTTGATATGCCCGAAATACTCACTGCATTAAAGTGGTTTGCAAATGGCACATGGTTAGGATAAGGATAGCAATCTTGCTGACAGATTTGCACACATATGCATAAAATACGTGTGTATGCAAACATCCATACACAAAAACTGGCTAAAATCCAGGCTTGCAAAAGCTTTTTTTGCCCCTGAACTGATTTGTTCTTTGGTATGCAGCTTTATAGTTAGTGAGATTTATTACAAATCTGTTAGCATTTGAAAAATATCCCCCAGAACTTAAAATCACAATTAGCTCTGAATTAAGCATCTCAGTAATGACTGAAATATTTTCTTCCACTGCACAAAGTTATCTAATTTCCTCTGAAAAGTTCAAGGAGCAGCTAGTTTATTTTTAGCCAATCTTTCCTGTGTGTAAAGAAACTCTAATACTTTTGCAGCATTGGTATGCTAAAAGAATACTTTGTATTCTTTGAACTTCATCATGGTAGAGCATATTACATGCTCATAAAGAAGCTGAGAGATGAGCCCTCAAGCATGCTGTGGATAGAGAAGTCTTCAAGAGGAATATAAACACCTGACTCAGAAGAATGCTAGTGTCACTGATTCTCTAGGGAGAGATGCTGCTGTAGAACAGGCAGATCGGTGGGACCAAGTGCAGATACAACAGTGCAGATACAACAGGCAAAGACAAGGAAGCAAGAAATAAATGTCAGAAAAGCAGAGGCCATGCAGCTGCAGTCCTAAACTCATTGGGAGAGGGAGAGGTGTGACATGCATATGCATGAAGCAAACACAATTTCACAACAGTACAGCCTTAAAAAACCCACTTATGGACTTAAAAGTCTAGGGTCAGAAAATTCGCTTTGGGGAGTGTGCCCTCCCCTTTCCCCCTCCTTAAAGGTAACGCTGGTGCGAAGCTAGATGCGTCTCTGGGTGGAGGATCTGGCAGATGCCAAGCTGTTCTTTCAGATTTTGGGTGTAGCATAGCATTAGACCTGCACATGAGGGTAATTCAGCTGCAAAGCAGCAAGTAAACGCTAAGGAGACAGGTAAGCTGTGCTAATTTACAATCACTGGTAGTGCTGGTATAAGAAAGGCTCAGGAGGGCCAGTTACACCCAAGGAAACAAGAAGGAACAATGGAAGAAGTTATTACAATGGATATGTTTGCTAAGGGACAGAACTTGGAAAAGACTAATCTGTTCCTGGATACATGCCTTGCATTAAGTCCTTTGTAAGTCTGTGTGATCCTGTTACAAGGAATATGCATGAATGGATTGGGTTTTTTCCCTGTTGCTAGCTGGTTTTTAGTAAAGTCTAAGTAAAGAACCAGCAGTTTTCAGTACAGTGTGTGACAGAATGCATAAATCAAAACAAAAATATATCCAGAGGCCATGACACATGTATCTATCATATTGTTCTGTAACTGAGTCCAACACAACTCACCATTATGCCACTAAGAGGAATCCAAGGTCAATGTATCTCTTTATTTTGCACCTCTTTTTTTTTTCCTTTTCTTTTTTCTTTTTTTTTGGGCGAGGTGGGGTGGGGCAGAGGGGAGTGGTTGGTTGGTTGGTTGGTTGGTTGGTTGGTTGGTTGGAGTTTTTTGTTTGGTTTTTGAGATCTTGATTTTTGGATCACCATAAACTATGTCACATTGAGATTTGTGTTCCAGGTGGCGGGTTCTTGCTAGGAGTGGGATGTGAACAGGGTAAAAAAAGAGAAAGTGGTGACTGGAACAGTACCAGAATGGTACAGTTCACAAACTCAGTAGGCTCTTTGTAATTCACAGGACAGCCTACCAGTGATCCAGAAATCTGAAAAGAGAATGCATGTCATGCTGCTTAGTGTGCCAGGAAAGGCTGTTTGGTGCTGTTCCACACCTTCATCTGTGGCTTCCGTTTTGTGACTTTATTGCCGTTGATTTTTTAATTTTTTTTTTATTTGTATAGCAGCATTATTGTTTTGCAGGGTCCTCTCCCATTAAAAAAAAAAAAAGCACTGTATTACTACATGCTGCCTGTCAAACGTGCCTCTATCATACATAAGGAAACAGCAAAACAAAAAAAAAACTCCACAAGTGTAAATTCTTGTCAGAGAGAGGAAGTGGAAACACTGCATGAACACATTGGTACTTCCTCCCTTTCAGTGATACGAACAAGATTTCAAAGCAAAACTGGCAACTTTGTCAGCAAGAGAAGTGTTTATTCCCATAAATCTGTAATGCTCAGAAAACATAATGCCCATTGATTACACAAGTCACTCCTCCCATAGCTTTAGCAATCTGTTATTGCCATGACTTGGTGTCTGCTTCCAGAATATTTCCTGTTTCTTTACATATAGTTCATATTCATTCCCACTCATTTAGTAAAATTTTTTCTTTCTGCTGCTGTTGTGTGTTTTTTCTGTTTGTTTGTGTTCACTGCAGGGCTGGCACCAGTTGCCTGTGTCTGAAGAGCTGCTAATGTTTATGAATGAACACCACACACTGTGAGCAAGGCCCAGTGGAAAGCCCAGCAACATTAAATACGGAAAATAATGGTTTATTCTTCTCCTGCTTGTTTCCAGGTTAAATGATTTTGTTCTTCAGCATCCCATCTGTAAAAAAGGCTTATGAACTCACTAAGATAGGGAATATGGTACTGTTGCTTTTGTGTGTGCCACATTTTCATGTGTGTTTGCTGCTGTAATGCGTTGACTTGCTGTAGCACCTAAACACTGTGGGTTTAGCTGTTTAAAAAAATTGCAATTTACAAAACTAAGTAGAAGTTCACTAGGAGAGGAAAGTGATAACAGAGAGTGGCCGAGGTGGAAATAGATACCAACAAGGACACGATACACAACAGCAGTGGGAGCACATGTCATTTGTCCCGGGTGTCTGTGTTCAGGTATGCTGCTGCAGTCAGCTGGTACACACCTTGGACACACATCACTGCTGCTGCCCTGGATGACACAGCCTAAATGCTCAGGTGACAAGAGCACAACCCCAGCCTGCCCTTCTGCCTCTTGTCTATGTCTGTAGCTGGCATTCTGTGTTTTTTTCCCTTCCAGATGAAGGCAACACTGATGAGTGAAGGAAAGGGATTGCACAGGCACGTGAGCTCTTCCCTGGAAGCAGGATGAGGTCAACTAGATGACGCTGATTATCCCACCCCTCAATTACCCTCTCTTCCCACTTACTCATCCTTTCCTAGCATTGTCTGGCTGGCTGCAGCTGCAGGGTTGGCAAGTGGGGGAAAAAGAAAACAAAACCAGCAGAAATAGAGAAAGCAGTAAGCAGGCAAGCATTTGTTCAGAAACAGCATGGCATTCTGATGGCTGAGAAAGTCTGCCAGGGTAGGGTGCAAAGACATCTGAAACTGCAGAGCAGAATGGATCCTCTTGCATACCTGCTTACATTTGAATCTAAATAACTGAACTGAGTGGATACAAAACTTAGAGGGAATGTTCAGCTCTGCATAGATCTGGTATTTTGGAAAAGCTCTAGCTCAGGACTTAAAAAAAATAATTCCATTTTCTTTTTTTTTTGACAATCCCTCTTACTGGTATGTGGAGAGGCAGACAGAGAAGAATCTTAATTCTCTTACTTGCTGAGTCACCCCTTACAGTTTTAGCAGACACTGCAGTCATTCAGTCTACCTTCAGCCCTATTACACAGCTTCTTGAGTGCCCTAAAAGGACAAACAGGACATTATTAATTATTACATTGTTAATAATCACCATTAGCAGTATTTTCCACATGGTCAACTTAGCTTCAGAAGTCACTGGATGTTAAGGAAAGAGCCCGTCTGGAATTTGAAATATGCAGAATGGCAAAATGACTGAGTGAAATTCTGGGGTCATTGTTCAAGTAGGTCAGAACAAATGATTTTATAGGCCTGTCCTGACTTTAAAAAACCACTAATATATGAAAAATTCCTCATGAGATAGGAACTAATTGACTGAGGCCTTATAGGATCATATAAACTCTTTAAAGCAATTTTAATTTAAAATTTCCCTTATTTTTAAACCAAGAAAAAGCACACACGCTCAATTCTGAAGCTGATTTGCTCAGTGAAAGAGCATTATAACTATAGTTGTATTACTACAACAGCCCCCTATCGTGGAAAAGTCAGCACTCCTAAAAATGAAGGTTTGCAAAGACCCATCTGCTCACTCCATTTTAATTATAGTTTTCTATTGTTAAAATCCTGTTCTCAGGAAGCTGGTACCCAGAGCACTGTCAGGTTGATTGGATAGCATTCTCCAATGTTACTGACTGCTAAGTCTTCACATTTCTTCTTCTATCCATAGAATCAGAGAATCATACAATATCTCAAGTTGGAAGGAATTAATAAAACTCACTTAATCCAAATCCCCGCTCCTTACAGGACTACCTGAAATTAAACTATATGACTAAGAGTGTTCTCCAGACAGTCCTTAAATTCTGACAGTCTTGGTGCTGTGATTTCTTGTCTGGGGAGCATGATTCAGTCACTGACCACCATCTCCATGAAGAACCTTTTCCTAATGTCCAGTCTGAACTTCTCCTGATGCAGCTTCACTCCATTTCCCCCTATCCTATACCAGCCACCAGAGGGAGGAGATTAGCACCTCTCACTTCACTGCCCACCTTGAGGAAGTTGTAGGTTGCCCTGAGGTCACCTCAGCCTTTTCTTCTCCAAGCTGAGGAAACCCAGTTGCCTCAGTCTTGCCATTGAGAATTTTCCCCACCTTGGTCACACTCTTCTGGACACTCCAATAGTTTGATGTGCTTTTATTGTGGCTCCCAGAACTGCCCCCAGCACTTGAGGTGAGGCAGCCCCAGTGCAGAGCAGAGCAGGACAATCCCCTCCCTTGCCTGGCTGTGATGGTGTGCCTGATGCCCCCAGGACACGGCTGGCCCTCCTGGCTGCCAGGGCACTGCTGACCATGTTCAGCTTGCCACCAACTCAAACCCCCAGATCTCTCTCCCCAAGCCTCTCTACCTCAAATCTGCATGTACATCCAGGATTACCCTATCCCAAGTGGAGAGTCCTGCAACTGATCTTGTCTAGTTTCTAATGGTTGGTAGTTGCCCAAATTACTAATCTACCCACATCTCTCTGCAGAGCCTCTCTACCCTCAAGGGACTCCACAACTTTTCCTAGTGTAGTAAAATCACCACACCTATTTAATGTGCATTTGGTCCCTGCATCCTGATCTTTTATAAAAACATTATAGAGCATTGGCTAAAATGGAGCCCCGAGGAACCTCTGGTCCCTGGCTGCCAGCCAACATTTACCAAAACCTTTGAGCCTGGCCCACCAGCCAGTTACTCACACAATGTATTATGGACTCAACTAGTTGTGTTCAGGCAGTTTATCCAGCAGGGTACTGTGGCAGACAGAACCAAAAGCTCTGCTAAAATAAAACTAGTCCACATCTACTGGCTTCCCTTGGTCACCTAGGGTTACTTGACATAAAAGAAAATTAAATTGGTCAAACAGGACTTTTCCCTTGTGAACCCGTGCTCGCTGTGATGACTGCATTGTCTCTCAAACAATGTTTCTCAGTAACTCCCAGAAAAATCTTCCCTATTATTTTACCACGTGATGCAGTGAAAATGCCAGGTGTATAATTTCCACAGTTTTCTTTTTATCCTTCTTGAAAACTGGGATAAATTTCCAGATTCCAGCTGACTGCGACATCTCCGGACTCACAAGACAAATTAAATATAATGGAGAGAGGTCCTGCCAAGTGCATCAGCCAGTTCTTCCATGGAAAGAATACTATCCGGCCCCATACACCTGTGTGCATCCAACTGAAACAGCAAGTCTCAAGCAATTTCAGGATTGCCCGGGAATCTATCATTCCCCAAGCGGACAGTCTTCCAACAATGGGCTTCAAGGATCCCAGCCCATCATTGGTCTTGAAGACAGATGGTGAAGGTGGCATCATTCTTGCTGTGTCTGCAATTTTATTTGTATCTCATCAAGCAATGCACCTATGTTATCTCTGATCCTTTTTTTGCTGTTAACATATAAAACCCAAAAAAGCCCTTTTTGCTTTCCTTCACAGCTTGTCCTGCACAGCCTGAATTCTATCTGAGTTTTGGTCACACAAATTTTCTCTCCACAGAGATGAGCAGCATCTCTGTCATCCTCCCATGTCACCTTGTTTCCAGTGTTCATATGCTTTCCTTCTCCATCTAAATTCACTGCTCAGCCTAGCCAACCCTCTGTCCCATTGGCTTGGCTTTCAACATGTTGTGTTTGGCTGCTCCTGCACTCTTAAAAGAGTTCTTGAAAAGCGACAAGCATATAACTCAAATAGCTTTAAAAAAAAAGATTCCCAAGAGACTTTACTAACTAGCTCTTTAAGCAGCTCATAGTCTGCTCTTTCCCATACAAGAAGACAAGCAATTATTACTAATTATATTTATGAAGAAAAGCAGCACACTAAATAAGGTAGATAAGGGAAAAAAGTGGGTCCTTTCTAGTCACTTCATTTTCTTATGTGTCTATACTGAGAATCTAACACCTCAAAACCAGCTCCCACCTGAAAATAAAGAACATACACGAAACAATTTAATTTTAGCTATTTTGCCAGTTAGAGACAAGTTTGAGCAGAGTGCAGCAGGTGCCCCAGAGCTCTGTTCCCAAGAATATTTAGGTCAAAGAGATTAGTCTGAGCAGACCAAAGCTAGTGATCTTCCTTGCTTTTCTTGGTAATGATGTCCAAGATCTGAGTCCATGTGCATGAGGAGCTGGTATCTGACAGTCATGAAGTTCACACTGTAGAAGCTCCTGCTGCTGCAGTATGGCATAAGAAATGATCTCTTGAATAGTGAGCAATAAATCTTACTGGATACTTCTCAGAAGTGAGGCCAGGGAGCCTGACAAAACGCAAAATTAAATGCTACAGCAGAGACTGGCATGAGGAATATGGTGATAGTCTACTCCAGATTTAATGAAGAAAAATTCAAGAACTTTTGGTACTAAAATGAGGGCATTGTGAACTGCCCTTTTTCTTATGTCCAAATTAGTTTGCTTAGGACAAAGAAATAGCCTTGAAACTTGACATTAATTTGCATTAAGGTTGCTATACAAAGGACTAACCATGCTCAAAGCAAACTGCAAAGCAAGTTGGTATCTCTAAAGAGGCGCTGACAATCCCTATTAATAGGGGGCTTGCCTCTTTTGCATCAAGGAAGAGAACAAGCAGGGGAGACAAATTCACTTTCAGGCACAGTTAAAGATAAATTACAAATAATTCAGGCCTTAAACAGTGTGACTCAAAGAACCTTGAACAGTTTCGTGTGATCCACTCAGTAGAACACAGACTGAGAACAAAAGTATTGCAAAATGCTTAGCTATGGCACCTTCCATTTTGTCAAGAACTAATAAATATAAATACAAAAGCTACAACTGGAGCTAAGGAAACAGGAGAAAAGAAGGAGACATTCTCATAGCAACAGCAATTGCTTCACATAGGACACTACCAAAACAACAGTATTGGGGTCTGCAGGAGCAAGACCCTGAGATCAGTGCGGAAGAACAGGAGCCTGAGGACAACAAAGTGAAAACAATGCTGCAGTGCTCTGGAATACACTGTCCCAGCAGCCTATGTGAAAGGGAGCTGCAAGCAGAAGGCAGGCTACAAAATTGCAGATGGGACACCTTCTAGACCAGCAAGGGTGCTGCCAAAGCTAGTAGTTTTCCAATGCCTTGTCCCTTCCTGCACCAGCCTGGATACAGGTGGAATGATGAGCTTCTGCTTAGGAGTTTTAAGTCAGGTGCTAAGAGCATGCACAAGGAACCAGCACTTTGTTGTGTGCATCCCCTGCTTTACAGGAGCTCCAGCTTAGCTGAAGTGCTCCCAGTGACAAGAGGAAGTAACCTGATTTTTGGGATGCTCATTGTTACAGGAATTGCTGATGCCAGCTCAATCAGAGCTGAAGATGAAACCTCCATCCAAACACAGGGAAAGCATCTATCCTGCTAGTTACCCACTGCAGCTTTATACTACACTAAGACCATATGCAAGAGAAACAAGAGTGGCTTTATGCTGTTTCTCAGCAGCTCATGAAGAGTTTGAAGCTGGAAACTCTTTCACATCCCTGCCCTTTGCTTCCACTGAGCCCAGCAGAACATTAGACCTGCACTTCCAGAGTACACTCAAAGCTTCAGGCACAAACTGAAATATTCCTCAGCTCTTAATCAAATGGAGGTATTCTAACTGTAAATAAAATGAAATTACTTTTATTTGCTCACCTTTTGAAAACATTTTAAGAGATACACCAGTGAGTTCCTGCGCTTTATCTGCATATCAATTATTCATTATTTTCATTAAAGAAAACCAAGCCCCGCTATGCCCATGAGGATGAAAGAAATGTGTACTGCTCTCTTTCTCTCCTCCCCTCATACATTTTTATTTCAGATTACTTTTAATCCATATATATTTGAAATAGGAAAATATGTGGGTTTTATTAGCAATAAAACTTTAGGGGATTTTCCCCCCTACTGATTTTTCATAGATTTATGGATCCATAATCATTCACGTCACAGCCTAAGGGAAACGAGGTTTGAACAGGATAATAGCCCTTAAATCCCCTCCTCTAAGCACTCAGATCTTTGCTGTCAGCAAGATTAAAACGGTCAACAGCAGTCTTCATGTGTCTATATCCTGCACAGAGCTTCCACAATAACTGGAGTGGTGGCTGGCAGGGAGAAATATGCAGAACCACTGCTGTGCATAATACTTCTGAGATAAAGAGAGAAGAAAACCAGGTTGCCAGCTTTTGTAGTGTTGAAAAGGACTGGTGTTAACTGCTTGATCGGGTGAATGCAAAGAGGGGAGAAGAGTAAGGAATAATATTATGTTGCAGCTTAACAGTCAGCAAGAGTTTCTTTTCCTAAAACATAAAGGCAGAGAGATGGAAACACCAAACATCCTCCTGCAGCCCAGCAAGGGGAAGGAAAAGGAAGTCATTCATGTAGACAAGCAGAGTGGTTCCTCTGCCACCCCTCCCTTGAACGCCCAGCCCCTACTGCAACCAGGACCTGAGGGAAATTACAACTATTATGTGGATGATGAAGATGAGGAAGATGAAGACAAAGAACAAGGAAAATGGCAACATGAAGATGCATTTAAGGGAGAAAGCAAGGCTTCATCATTTATTCCTTGTTCTCCTGCTGTTTCCTCTAGATCCCCAGCCACATCATCTGCTCCATCCATGCTGAATATCAATGTTGGTGGCCAAAGTTACCGCCTCACCTACCAGGCAGTGGCCATCTACCCCAAGACCCGCCTGGGCCGCCTGGCTACCTCCACTGACCGTCGTTGCCAGCTGGGCCTCTGCGATGACTACGCTGCCCAGGTTGACGAGTACTTCTTTGACCGGGACCCAGCTGTCTTCCAGCTGGTGTACAATTTCTATGCCTCGGGGGTGCTGCGGGTGAGGGACGAGCTGTGCCCCCGTAGCTTCCTGGAGGAGCTGAGCTACTGGGGCGTGCGTCTCAAATACACACCCCGCTGCTGCCGCATCTGCTTCGAGGAGCGCCGGGACGAGCTGAGCGAGCAGCTGAAGGTCCAGCGGGAGCTGCGCTCCCAGGCAGAGGCTGAGGAGAATGAGCAGCTCTTCCACCACATGCGCTACTACGGTCCCCAGCGCTGGCGCCTCTGGAACCTCATGGAGAAGCCCTTCTCCTCTGTCACCGCCAAAGTGATGGCAGTGGCCTCCAGCTTCTTCGTGCTCATCTCCGTGGTGGCCCTGGCACTCAACACAGTAGAGGAGATGCAGCAGGTAGACTGGAAGAGTGGGGATAGCCGGCCTGTCTTGGAGCATGTGGAGACCTTGTGCATTGCATTCTTCACACTGGAGTACCTGCTGCGCCTGGTCTCTACCCCAGACCTGCGCCGCTTTGCCAGCAGTGCCCTCAATGCAGTAGACCTCATTGCCATCCTGCCCCTCTATCTGCAGCTGCTGCTTGAATGCTTTACTGACGATGACCAGCCCCGGGGTCGGGGCTCCCAACACGAGCACGATATCGAGAAGGTGGGACGGGTGAGCAAGGTAGGACAAGTGCTTCGCATCATGCGCCTCATGCGCATCTTCCGCATCCTCAAGCTGGCCCGCCACTCCACAGGGCTGCGTGCCTTTGGCTTTACCTTGCGCCAGTGCTACCAGCAGGTGGGCTGCCTTTTGCTCTTCATTGCTATGGGCATCTTTGCCTTCTCTGCCATGGTCTACACAGTGGAGCACGATGTGTCCAGTACCAACTTCACCAGCATTCCCCATGCTTGGTGGTGGGCTGCCGTAAGTAAACACATCTTACCTTGCTGGGTAGCCAGAGACCCTCCCTTCCTTGCCCTCCCCTTCCCCTCTCCTCCCAGCTGGAGTTGCTGACAGTCTTGAAAACAACAGGCTCAGATCAGTGAACATCTGCTCTGAATTCTGAGCTTACAGGACATATGCATGCCTGCGTGCGCGCACACACACACACACATGCACTCATTCACCTCTCTCTAAGCTCAAATCAAGGCTTAATCAGGCAGGCGGTCTTGAAATTCCCATATCTCCAAATGCAGACAGTATTTGCACTCTTAAAGAAGAAGTGGGCAAAGACAGGGAAAAAAAAGCATTTCCCAATTTAGTGCCACTGTCAGTGTTGCCAAAACAATAGGGGAAAAAATGCATGCATTCGGCTATCTAGTTACAGGATTTTTGTTCGTATTTTGTAGGTCTTCTGCGACCCATAAAACTGCAAGATAATGAGACATAGTTTATTAACTACAGTCAGATCACTCACACTTTAAAAGTGAAAGCTGTCTCAGAACTCTGGCTGTTAAAAATCCATCAGGACCAACAGTTGTTTTACACAAGAGATTGCGTTCTGCTGTGCTGCAGAAGATGTCTGTATTCATAGCGCCCTAGATGAAACCAGGGGGTAGCTAGACATTGTCAATGCACAGGACCCACACCTTGGCCATCCATAACCCTAAGGGCTTCTCCTAGACTATAGTCACATACATGTTGTTTTGCAGCAGCTAATGCCAGCCTGCATAGTCTATTTCTGTGTGGGGCCCCACGAGCACTTCTGACCCCTGGGCATGGCTATGGGTCTGGCTCTGTCCCAGTCACTTCTCTGGAGAAAGAAGCTCATGCAAATAGTCTGGATAGGAGTTAGAACATCTCATGATGGTTCATCAGCACAGACACTGGATGCCCCAAGATGCATTTGAGGCCTACCAGACAGTAATCCCAACCCATTCAAGGTCACTTCTCCTGGCCAGCCATCCTGGAACCCAAGGTCTGCACTTCTGGTTCACCCATGGACAATGAGATATGGTGGTTTACCACACATTTGCAATGATTCAGCACGTGGCAGAAAAAAAGTCTTACAGACTAGCAGAGATGCACACATTTATATGTGCACATGCGTATGTGTAACCATGCTGAATATCCCTTAAGCTGGGCCATGGAAGGATGGAAAAATCAGTGAATAAAGGAAAGGGTCCTGTAATGTGACCTTCACAGATCATCTCTAAGTGATATACAAAGGCTATGAAAACACTGGTGATTCACACATTGCTAAAATATTTTGTCTTCTGAACATGCAGATTATATACAAAATCTTTAGGGCTCATTTTTGCAAACTGGTGATACCATAATAATTTAGATGCTCCTAATAAACTTATATGGCTAGGTGAAAAAAAGCCTATTTAGGTGAGCAAATGCCTTCAAAACAGGAGCTGTATCATGCACATTGTGATTCAAAGCATAAAACTTTTTAAAGCCTATCTGTTCTTTAGGACTGTAAATTAAAATATCTAGATCATTCAAATTTTATAAAAATCCAACAGCATTCATCAACTCACACATGCAGGAGAAGAAGCATCCCTCCTAAACTGTCACAGGCAATGTATAAGACTATGCCAATGATACAGAACCTTATCGCAGGATAACGTTTTTGTCCTGGCTGGTAGAGATAAACATCTTGCCTTCATCTCAGTATTTATTTTTGGAGATATTTATCCTGTATTATCATTCAAATCCAGTGACTTAATTTCCATTAAACCAAATCACTAATCCTTTTTATTCCACAGGAAGCACCAGGTGCATCCTAAATATGTGCTCACCCAGTGCTGTCTCATGTACTGTAATGTTTTCTTCATCTAAAATATCATTCTATTTACCGTTTTAGAATGGTAAAACCAGGCAAACTCTACACAGTGACTCTACACAGTGACCTTCTGAAGATTTATTTTAGTGCTAAAGCCACAAGGGCATTACAGTGAAAGTCCTACTGTCTGTGGCTTATTTTTGTCTGAATTTTAGGTTACTGTTTAGCAGATATACACAGTGTGTTGAGACACTGTGAAAAAAATTAAATAAAATTCACTGGCTGAAAAAGATCCCTTGCACAGACTAGAAAGTGAGAGGTGACAGCAACATGCAAGTTTTACCTGCCAGGAAAAAAATAACTTGTATTTACTCAGTGTAAAAAATACAAAACATCAAAATGTGCGCAGTGAAATTAAATAAATTATGAGTTATCTTATGTTGACTATTTGAGAGCACATTTTTCAAATGTAGCATCTCCATAATCGAACATACATTAATTTTTGATCTGAGTTTTACAATGGAAGTATTTCAGCACTTGGTGTAGCACTGGACCCATAAAACAGTTCCCTCATATATCCATAGAAGGAGAAAATTATATTGGCTGAGAAGAAAAATGTAAAGGTATGTACACAGTGAGCTGGCAAACTGTTCAGAATCATATAAAATAAATACACTAAACTCCATGACTCTCAAAGAAAAACCCCAAAACAAATCCAACAACCAAAGCCGTAACATTTTTAACAACCCCTAAATCCTTCTTCAAAAATAAATTCAGCAAAAATTACCCACCTGTGTACTTAAATTTAACACTGTAACTCTACATATTGCAATCACACACTGCAAGCAAAACCTTCCAGGCTACAGTTCCTTGTAGGTATGTAATCATTAAAGGGGATTTTATCTAGAAACTCCTGGATCATGTCTTCCTATAATGCAAATAGGAAAATTTATTTCATAATTAATTGAAGGATTTTGTGTGTTTTTCACTAGTTCCTAAAATATATATGAAAAACAAAGGTAAAACTCAAAATACAACCCACAGAATAAGTCTCGAATACTGGGTTTTATCAGCACAGCAGATTTAGAAACAGGACATCTGTTCCAAGTGACATGATGAGGGAGCAGGGTTGCAGCTATCAGTGGATTTGCATGGTTAGGGAGCCCCTTCTATCCTCTCCCTACAGCCAAGCAAACTCACTTTCTGGACAGCCTGGTATGGAAATTGTCTAGGAATTCCCTCTGCAGGGCAAAAATCTAAAAATCCTCCTGAATGGTGTCAAACCATTGTCTTTCTTTACTTCATGAGAGGGTTTTTTTGTTTTTTTTTTTAAATTAGGGATATTTTGCATAAGAAAGCTAGTAGACACATACACACACGCACACACACACACAAAAAAAAAAAACAAACCACAGACTATTCTAGACTTACAATGCAAATTAAAAAAGAGCTAACTTTAACATTGTCCCTGATCAGTGAACATATCTTTCTGTATTTCTGCTTAGCTAATAAGCTGTGTGTTGGTTTGCCTGTAGGTCAGCATCTCTACAGTGGGATATGGAGATATGTGTCCAGAAACTCACCTTGGACGTCTGTTTGCTTTCCTCTGCATTGCTTTTGGAATAATCCTGAATGGCATGCCCATCTCCATCCTCTACAATAAATTCTCAGACTATTATAGCAAGCTGAAGGCCTACGAGTACACAGCTCTCAAGAAAGAAAGAGGGAAGGTTGACTTCACACGGAGAGCAATGAGGAAAATATCTGAGTGCTGCGGAGAAGGTGCATCCCACCCTTTGTCACAGCAATGATAGTTTGGGCTTTGGATATGGGGAGGCAACCACAAAGCTGGAGGAGAAATAGGAAAAACAAATCAGCCAAAAGATAAATGAAAAGGGCCAAAAGATAAATGAAAAGGGGCAAAAGCAACAAAAGATGGTGAAATCTGTTTTGAAGGGGGTTATTTTCAAAACTAAAAAGGCTCAGATTAAAACAACAGATTTTTTTGAACTCTGATAGCCTGTGAGCAGCACTTGAGTGCTCATCAACTCTCTGAAATGAATTCCTTCAAATTAAACACTCTGAATAAGTCTCACATTAAGATCTAACCCCCTGCTACTGATTAGATGATAATAAAGACCCACCATAACTGTACAAACAGAAAACAAATTGGTGTCATTAAGGGTCTGCCACCTTACCTCTGTCAAGGCAGTGTCAAAAATTAAACTAACAGAATACCCAATATACTGACTGCATCACTTAAAATGGTTTTGCATTAGCTTTCAATTAGAGGAAAATGGCCTAGAGCACTTACCTAAATATTAGCAGCAGCTATAATCCCTAAAATGTCAGCCTCTTTTTCTATTGCCAGATAGCTATGCTTCATTGTTCTAATTTTATTTTTCAAATGCAGCCCTGCAAATGAGCCCTCCTATTTTCATGCCTAGTCAAGCAATGCACTGCTTTTAGCATTTTCCACCGCCCCACCTCCATAATCATCTTTCAGTATGACAAGAACTAGTGAAGAATTCTGGAGTCTGAGTTGATAAATCTCATTGATCAAATTTCCAAACTCAATCCTTTTTAGGTATACGATTAAGTGATCATTTATTTTGCAGTATATAATGTATCTACTTATTGGATTGTTAGAATAATAGACCTGTCAAGGAACATAAGTATTAAAGCAGTAATTATAAAATAATCAAAGGAAATATGTGGGTAGCAACTCTTAAAGACTATTCATACAAAGGACCTTATTGGCACTTCATTGTAACCAATTTTAAATATTATTTAAAATCAAGATGATTTGTCTGGTACATATAGCCATCAGGGACACAATCCTGACACCTTAGCTCACCCCCAGGAGTACCTTATGTCCTAAGACTACTGTGTCTTTTTGCACAGCTGGATGGGATTTCTCATGTGTCTAAACACATCCCAAAACATAAATAACAAATAAAACCAACAATAATTAGATGCAATTGCAGTTTTATGTATTACTTCTGAGACTATCAGGAATATTTTTTTACATAAGAGCAGTCATACCAATTTAGAAACAGTAATTTGAATAAGAGATCTGAAAGAAAAGTTATTTTATTGCTAATCAGATGCAAAGACCTGAAAGAAAAAAAGTGTCATGAAAAGGATCAACAGTAACAGTGCACTGGTATGACTCATGGCTGTTAGTCAGCAGCACTCCTGCTGCAAAGCATCTTGATGACAGAGATGCATTTCAAAACTCTTGAACTCTCACATTGTGTCTGTGCTGCCCTGATGAATGCAAATGGCTGCATTAAGATCTCAGGGCCACATGAGACACAATGGTGTGAAGCTCACTCTGGGACAGCTGAGGGTGAAAATGTTCATTAATTTTGACACATCCATGTGAGTTGTGTCAAGCATGGGGACATTTCTCCTTTCAGTGGTGGAAAGGTAATTAGTAACCAACTTGCTCCTCTCATTCTCTACCTCCAGACGAACGTATCATAAGCCCATCTGTCATTTTGTTCTTTAGGAATGACAGTCAGAACACTGTGTGCTGATCAGCTCTGTTAAAAGCTAAACCATGTCTTTAAGGCACAGCTGAGCCCTGGGAGTTCAATGTGATAGATGTTTGCTGTTCTGGACTGCACACAATGTAGCAGGCACAATCCTGGCACTCACTGAGAAGAATAGCTGCTCCGCTTTGGCTCTAGGGAATTTGCATAGCCCTTCTGCACAGCAACAACAGCACAAGAAGCTTCCAGGAACCACAGGAAACCTCACTGTTCAGTGAGGTGACAAGTTACAAGCATGCAAAAACACAACTATGCTTTATTTTCAACATGCAAATTGATTTAGACCCATTAAAAGGATTTAAAATCTGATGATGACTGAATTTTCCAAAACACAGGACACTGTAAATCAATTTCTTTGCTGAAGGAATTCATACTTGCATGACCATGCAGATGGGATGCAGATGCTCAGCCTCGCATGGCAGGCTCAGCAGCTTCTTGCAACCTACAGAAATCCAGAGCCTGTGGACTAACTCTGCTGAGACTGGACTTTGTCACAGCCTCAGACCTGACAAAGATCCCTAGTCTCATTTTCCATCCCATTTGCCTCACCTGCAGGACCTATTCAACTAGACATTTCTGAAGACATGTAATGAAATAGATTTTCCACACCAAAGTCCAGCAGAAGAAAAAGGAGTCTTGTCTCTGAATCAGGAGTCAGCATGGAATGTCCCTGGCAAATGCTTTATCTGTTCAACAAGATGTTAATGAGCAGATCAGTACTGCTCTAACTGTTCTAATGCAGCTTGAAGAGGGTCTCTTGCAGCCCTCTAGCTGAATCTGTTCTACTTCGCATCAGGTGAATAATGGCACACAAGGTGACAGTAAAAGGAAGACCATACAGCTTGGCGTTTCCAGCACTTAGCTGGGTGGAAAGGAGTGTGTCACAGGCCCTGCTTCAATAAAGAGCTATGAAAGTACCCTGACCAAGCAGCAAAGACTTCCCAAACACCCAGCCTCCTCTGGCCCAAGCAATCTTTAGATGAGGGCTTTAGTTTGGAAGGAATCCAGAGTCTCCACACACTACAGACACACAAAGGCAAAACTTACTTAGAGTACCTCACAGCCTAACGGCTGTGGGCCAAAATCACTGCCAGATACAGAGGAGAGTGATTTCTGTCCCTTCAGAAGGACAACACATTGTGACCAACACCACCAGGTGCCATTTGGGCACCCTGAGCACCAAGGCCATCACACTTTGGGAAGCTCAGCTTACCTAGCAGCTGCTTCACTCTCTTTTTTCTCAATGCACTTTGGCCCCTCATCTGTCATCCAGACCCACCATCTCACAGATGGCAGCTTTGGTACCACCCTGACTACTCTGTGCACTGACTGAGCACACAAATGTGACTCTTTGGGGGAGTGGGGATAGATTCTCACTTGGCTCATGACCAAGCTCAGTGCCAAGAGCTCTCACTAGCACTAGAGCTGGCACAAGGTACATATTAGAAGTGTGCAGTCCAGAGGACACACCTCTGGCAGTGAAACACTAAGCATAAGGCTACGCAAAGTTGCTGCATTTTGTTTTGCAATATCTGTCACCTCTGGTCTGCTGCACTGAGGGAGTGAATTGGAGGTTAGTGGAGTAAAGCACTTTCCAGAAAATTGGAAGTGAGTGCTTGTTAGGTTTTTTCCCTAAAGATTTGTCATTTTCTCCTCTGGATTGTCTTACACAGTTTTCTGCCTTTGGCTTAACTGTTCTTATTTTAGGGGTGACGAGCATTAGTCTCTGCATTTCAATAGGAAAGATTACACCTAAATTTGAAGTACCATTATAGGAGCCAGACAATGCCTGGACTGCTCAGGGTTTTGTCAGTAACACCACTTGTTACACTACCTGTGTAGATGGGAACTACAAAGATCCTTCCACAAATTCTCTCCTGCTCCTACCATACAAAGGGGACCTCCAGCCAGCTCAGAGATAGGAACAAGCTCATATTCCCACAGAACAGACTTTTGAGAACCTGCAGAAGGCTGTGCAAACCTGTATCAGCTGGTTCTGAAAGAGGATGAAGCATTTTTGCGGTTTTTTTTTCTTTTTGACACGTTTCCCGCAGAAGACTCGGTTAATTTATTGTGCCACATCCACAAATACTTTCAGTGGCATCACTGTCCCTAAATTACTCAAATAAACAGTCAAGTGGTAGACATGATGATATCCAAAAACAACGCAGCAGTCATTATTGTCTTGGTCAATTGCATTCCATAGGACTTTGGCAATCAAAAAGTTTTGAAATAACACATCAAGGGAAAACATGCTTAAACACAACAAGATGGGCAATACTACTAAAGATAAAGCAGACAGTCTTTTTTTATGAGATGCTACTTTGGCATAGCTAAGGTTTTGGGGAAACAGGGTGGAGAATTCTCAAACTACTGAGAAATTGGAAGTCTCTCTAAATATGGCCATGCTAGAGTCTTCTATTTTAACTAATTGCAGATATTAATGAGACCCAGAGGGAGAAGGAAAATATATTCTATCATTATGTTTCACTACAGACTTGGCAAACATGGTGTCTCTGTAACACAAAGAAATAGTCAGTTCATCTGGATCCTGGCTTCATTTTAGGAGAACCAAGCATTGTTTCTTCTACTTAATTTAGTCCTGGGAATTACTGGGGGGAAAGGGGGATGAAAAAGAACAGAAAAGTAAAAAGGAAAAAAATGAAAAAGAAAGAAAGGAGAATTTAAAAAAAAAAAAATATGGGTGGGTGTAGTAGAAATGTAGAGTCTGTCCCTACATGAGATAGTGGAAAGAATTCCACTTAGAATAGGCTCCTGCACAAATCCTGTCTTTAAAGAACATCACTTTTTCAGTGCAGTTCAGGAGCTGTTTGCTTTTCTCACTCAGAAAGATAATACTTAAAGGGGTAGCTACAGTACACCACAGACTAATGGACATCTGGTACTATTCCCAGGTATCTAAGGCAAATAGCAATATTCAGTCCTTAAATATTGTAAGTAAACGAAGTGAAATTTTTAAATACCAATTACAAATACTTCAGGGTTTTTGATGAAATATAATTACTATCAATAAGACTAAGAAATAAAAGTAATCACCTCGCTTACAAAAAAAACCCTTCAACTGTTTAGACCATTCTGGTTTTATGTCATTCAAAAATATGCTTATCTACTATTACAAAACTTTTTTTAACTTCTTTATTTGGTACTATAAAAATTACATGCCTTTTGACTGTAATCCAGTCCTTATCTAGGACTAAAATAGGGAAAGGTCAGAGGTAGAAGTTTTTTATGTACTTAGTTAATTTAATGGAAATATGCTGAGAAAAATTAAAGCTTTCTGCAAGTTCTGAGAAAGAGATTATCATTGTTTTTAAATAAAACTTGTCAGAGTCAAGTTCTACTCTAAAAACTACTCTGTGCTGTCATTCAAACTCCTGAAGTAGATTTATTCGATTTATAAGCAAAAGAACTTGACACCATTAATAACCAGACAAGCAAGTACCATACTTTAAATCCAGTGTTTTGCCACCACTTAATAGCTTTTCTTCAGGCCACCATGTTTACTTTTTCCTTCACTAGTGTTGGCAGGGGCTGGTGCGGGGGGACGGGGAACCCGAAGCAAAAACCCCCCGAAACCAGTACGCTCAGGAAAATTCAGGAAATCACAGGCAGGTTGCGACAGCACCTTCCGCTGGGCTGGGAGCCCTATTGAGGGCAGGACAAAGCAGTCCGGGTGTGTCTCCTTGTGGGAAGAACCGCTCCTGGCATGGAACACTGTTCACTGCTGCCACTCAGAGGTTACAGGCTGCCAGATTCCCCTTTTCCTTAACAATATCTGGTGCCTGCTACCTGCCATGCTAGCCAGCTGTGCTGCATCTTCCTCAGGCAGTCTACCAAAAGCCTGAAGTCTTGTCACCAAGGGTGGAGTGTTTGCAGTAATGAAAAAGTTCAACTATTTTTTAATTCATTTGAAGAAAAGTATCTCAAACATCTTTAATTGGTACTGCCTATTTTTTCACTGCCCACTATCAAAATATACAGAATTTAAGAGGCTCTAAATCTAAGTATTTTTACCTGTTTAGATAAAGAGTGGGAAAAAAGCATAAAAATTGAAAATGCCTACACAGAAAAATGGGTGGTATCAATTTGTAAAACAGCCCCTGAAAGCATTTCAACAGAACAACTGCGTTGAAAACTGGTGCTATCACCATGCTGTGAAGATGACTTCATGGAAGTGTTGTGGCAGCTGATGTTCTTCATCTCGCCACAGCCTGGGAGCAGAAAATTTATCAACCACAACACACTGAACCAATTCTCATATTAACTTATTATTCTTCTCCCCAAATGTTTTCTCAGAGATACTTATAATTTAGTCTATCATTAAAATAACAAACCCTGGTTTGGTTTTTTCTTTTGTTGTTAGTTTATTTTTTGGTGGTGGTGGTTGGCTGTTTTGGATCAATTTTCTTTTTTCCCCCCACAAGTGTCTTATTTGTATCTGTTTTGCAAAGGGATAAAAACTTTTTGATGAATTCTTAATTCAATGCTTATAGCACCTGCTTGTCTATGCCTGTATACACAGAAGTCCTGTAGGCTCCCTCCTCTATGCATTTTATTTTTGGTTTTAAATTCTAATAAAAGATGTAATCCATGTAGACACACTCTAGTTAGAGTACAGACTGACAAGATACCAGAATGGCAGGCAGAACCAGCTGTGGGGAGGACAGTGGAAATCAGAGAATGAGTAGGATTTTTGCATTGTGCAAAGTGTAAGTGTACTTGTAAGGCACATTCTGATTGAAAGATGTATGAATCCAGCAATAAAAACCATCTTCCATGACAGCAGATGACAAGATGGTTCAATCCACTTCAGCCAGTACAGATGGGTTTTGGCAATGATCTCGAACTTGATAATGCCAAGTGTTAAATGGGCAGCACAGATTTCTTCCAAGAAACCAGAAGGAAATATGTCTTAACACAATGAACTCTTGCATGATCTTAAAGATGTAAGAAATTAAAAAGTCCCCCTTTTTGTATCAGATTATTAGTTTAATTTTTTACACATAACACAGGAATTAAGAGAGCACATAGTATAACTCCATAACTACCAAGTGGTGCGCATATGAGGGCATGGCCTCGTGTCCACTATGACAGTCTACAACCCAACTAGACAGGAGATGGACAGGACTAAGAAAGCAAGTCTCAGTTATGGGTCACAGTCTGTCTGCAATGTGCACTGTCCCCAAACACTCCTCCTTTATTTCCAGCTAAGTCAATCACAGCATTTTCTGCTGATCCCTCAGTTCTGCAATCAGAAACAAACGCAAAGTCATTGTGTACTTTTTTTGGCTTTTGAAGAAAAGTAAGTTGGTGGAGTCAGTGGGAAAGCGAAACACTGCGTGCTCTTGGTAGATCCTGTCGTCAGCAGCAAAGGACAAGGCTGATTCTTCTGTACCTTAAACCAACAGCTACTAAGGTGCAACTGCACCCATCTGCATGCACCTACTTCTAAGGTAATGGAAAATACAGTTACACACTAATATATATCAATACCAAGGAAGTGGGTCTTCTAAGAACAGAAAATAAAACAATCATTACCACCTCTTCTGTCCTACACTCACAATGGTGGTTCACCCTCCAACTTCTGCTAAGTAAAGGGAGAGGTGTTGGCTGGTCACAAGGGAAAGGCATTTCACCTCGGGAAAATGGCTTTAAAACAGATGCCCCATAATTGCTGGCACAGCCTTTCTTCAGAGCAAATAGCACACAGAAAAAATTACTTGCAGCCTGTAGACTTCCATTGTTTTCTTGGCAATAAAAAAAATACTGCAAGCTATATTAAGATGCTGGCAATAATTTGAGTACTTTGGATAACCTAAAGTAGGCAAAAAAGTACATCTCAAACAAAACAAAAAGCATATATTATAAAAAAACCCAAATCAAGAAAAAACCACTATTATTTCAGAAACTTTCAAGAATTTACTTCTCTGCCTCCACAGAGCCACAGAGACCCATGGCAGACTGGGACAGATATGGCACTCCATCCAACCAGTTTCCTCACTGGGAAAAACCAGGCCACTCTTGATGTAGCTTAAGCCATTGAAACAATCTTTCATACTCCACATATCCTGCTTTTTCTCTCCTTCCATTTAGGCTATTCTAGAATTTGTTTTCAATTGACATTGAAGACACACCTTAACAGTAAAATTTATGTTCTATCTCTGGTAGGAAAACAGTGACAACTATAGCATACCTTAACTGATGCCTACTTAGTGAAGAGAGGCATTTCTCAGCTTGTGGTAAGGAAAACACCTAGTCACTGCAAATTACTACACATAACTTAAAATAAATTATGTATGCAGACTCAAAAATGCAAATAAACTGCCTGGTACATATCCAGCTAAAGCAACTGTAATTAAAGTACACAATCAAAGCATCAGATCAGATTCATGTAAGCACATACTCTTACACAGCTTTTCGCTGTTCTGTTTATTAGCATCTTCTCTAGCTAGGACTTATTTTCATTGCTCCCTGTAATCCTCTTGATTGGAAGTATGTCTGTGCCAGATTCTAAGTATTAGTTCCCCTTAATAACCCAAAAAATTGAGAAGGGTTGTACCAGACTTTTTTTCCTCTCCCCGTTTTATTGTACCATTAATTATTCAGTCACAAATCTGTTGCGTATTTCATTCAGGTTGGGTTTTTGGCAGTAACTGCGACTTCTTTAGAAACAGTTCACTAGTTTAAATTCATTATCTGCTGCTAATTAAACTGATCTGTTTTATTGTCACAGAAGAAAATCCTGTTACAGAAACTAATGAGCTCCAATCTTCAGTAACTGAGAGGACATGTTTACAAGCAGGAACACTTAATGCCATTGCCAATCAGATGCTGGAATTAAGTACACTAGCTAGATGTGTATGTTTAAGTCTAAATAGTTTAAAGCAGTGAAATGCACTGTTTCATCTTCATAAATAATCTTTTGCTTCTCACTGGGGCAGTATTTGTTAGTTCACCAAAAAAATTATATGATACTCAGAGGCAAATTCATAAAAACAAATAAATCATAAACCCAATTGTAATTTGTAGTTTACTTAGGCTACTTTGGGCAGTACATAATGTTATAGTTATGAAAATGGTTTCTAACATTGTTTATTTGCATCTGTTGATTTACTAATACTTTGCAGACTGTGCTCTCCTCTAATTCCACCTAAGTTTTTGAGTAGGTGTAAATACTTAAAGGTTAATCCCAATTAGACCTGCCTGGCAATGGCATTAAGTGTTCCTGCTTGTAAACACATCCTCTCAGTTACTGAAGACTGAAGCTCACTAGTGTCTGTAACACAATTTTCTTTTGTGACAACAAACCAGATTGTTTTAATTAGCAATAGGTAGTGAACTTATATGGTAGTGAACTCTTACTAGGAAGTCTAAGTTACTGCCAAAAAAGCCAACCCGAACAAAATATGCACCAGATTTATGATGAATAATTACAGAAGTACAGAATCACAGATCAGTTTGGAAGGGACCACAGTGGGTCATTTGGTCCAACCCTCCAGCTCAAGCAAGGTGATCTAAAGCACATAGCACAGGATTGTGTCCAGAGAGCTATGGAGTATACCCAGTGAGACTCCACAACCTCTCTGAGCAACCTGTTCCACTGGACAAAAAACCTCTTCCTCTTGTTCTGGTGGAACCTCCATGCATCAGTTTCCGCCCTTTGCCTCTTGTCCTATTGCTCAGCGCCAAGAAGAGCCTGGATCCATCCTCCTGGAACCCTCCCTTTGGACACTTACAGGCATTGGTGAGGTCCTTACTCAAGTCATTTCAAGGCTGAGCAGGCCCAGTTTCCCCAGCCTTTCCCCATTGGAGAGATGCTCCAATTCCTTGATCAATTTTGTAGCTCCAATTAGTGGCAGAGCAAAACAGGGAGGTGAAAAAAATCCCCTTCTTAATTTTCAGGTTACTGATGGCAATAATTTAACGTTTAGAACCTGGCACAGACATATGGGAGCAATGAAATTAAGTCATAGCTAGAGAAGGTGCTGATAAACTGGACAGCAAACAGCCATGTAAGAATGTGTGCTTACATGAATCTGATGGTTTGATTGTATGCTTTAACATCAGGGCCATACAGGTGCTCCCTAGAGAACCAGAGTATTCTACCTCATGCTATGCATCCAAGTCTGAGCCTAACACTGGGTAATCCAGTTGTGATGTGTGCTGAGCACTGCAGTTCCCAATGGAGTGCAGGACTAGTGGTGGACCATGATGACCTCTGTCAGTAAACACAGTAGTTTAGGAGACTGATTTCAAGTAGTATGTAAAAGAACTTAAACCAGTTTACTTAACCACTGGCAACCAACCACTGGTAGTTGTATTGTATTTCATGTTGAGGAAGCTGCTATCTTAAGAGAAGCAATGCCTATGTATCTGCTATTACTAATGGAGCCACATCTTGTGAAGCTAAGCAACAGTAAAGAGTGACTCCTACAGCTGGAGATTTAATCAACCTAGTTCTCTGCTTGGATCAGTCTATCAGCACGGCCTTGGTGGGTGTTCTTTGAATGCCTTATGAAGGAAGTTTTGGATTTCTTCCTAAATGGAGAAAATAAAATATTGGCTTCATTTTTCTAAACCAAAATAAGGTACAGGAAAAATCAGTAGAATACTGATTTGGTATCATATGGAAGTGAATTCACCCATCCCCCCTTACCACAAAAAACCCAAAAAACCCTCAAAATCCCTTGGGTTTATTAGGGCTTAAAAGTGTAGTTAGAAGACGTGAATGAAACGAAACTGTGTTCTTCAGGACCTTCTCTGAAAAAAGTCAGAGACACTATTTTCATTCTATTTTTTTTAGTTCCTAGGGAGGATAGCCTCCATCACAGGGTAAGAATGGGACTTAAGAAGTCCTCCTCGTTGGTCTGGGTTTTTTTTTGGTTTTTTTTTTTTTTTTTTCTTAAGGAAACCAGGAGGGAAGGGGATTCAAACAAATACAGTTGCCCAAATACAGTATGCGCAGAACAGATGCTCGTGTTTCTATGGTAACTGTGACACCATACATGCAAATTTTAACAACACTTAAAACATTTTTGTGCAAGCTATCAGGAAAGATTGAATGCCCTGATTACATGTTCAGAAGTTTCCATTAGCTCTTAAATCTTGAGATTTCAATCTCTGAGGACAATGTTCTATTGTGCACAACAGAATGAGTACAATGACAAGCTGTTTTAGAAATGATTTAATATACAAATGCATACACTGCTTCTTAAAACAACCATGGTACAAAATCTTACCAAACCTCAGTTGACTGCATTGATGTAAATAATTATTTTAGGTTCATTTACACTACGAAGTCAATTTCTCCAGTAGTGCTTCTATTCCTTTTACATGTTTATTCTGCTTCAGCTTTGGGATGAGCTTTTTTAGTCCTTTTTTGACTGTGCTTGCCACGTTTTCATCAGTGCTTCGGAGAAGGCTGCAAGACATAGGAAAAAAATGAAGGATACCAAAGGTCAGCATGCAGGTTATAAAAAAAGAAGCTGTCCATGATGGAAAACAATAATTATTTAAGAAGAATATAGTTCAAGCCGGACGCTATCATCTGGCTATATATACTATAAAAAAGATGTAAAACATTCCATAAAATATGAAACATCATGTCAGAACACAGCCAACAGAGGAAAAATCAGTCTGCAAGAAACTGCTGACCCCTATTCAATGCACATTCAAATACTGAGTCAGACCAGGTTGTTCTGGGTTTCACCCAGTCTCGGCTTCAAACCTGCCAGGATGGGACAGCAAGAACTCCCCGGGCCCCAGCCCCACTGCTGCACCATCCTCATGGGGAAAAGGTTTTTCCTTATCTCCAGCCTAAGCCTCTTGTGTTTAAGCTTGTGCCACTGCCACTTGCTCTCTACCCACACACTGCTGTGAATGGACCAGCTCTCCATCCATCCTGTTGGTGCCAGACATGCTCTCAGGAGGCCACAAGCTGCCCCTTTTTCTAGCTGAAACAGACTTGGCCACACAGCCTCTCCTCCCAAGCCAAGGGACCCAGCCCAAGTCTGTGCCAGTCGCTCTCCATAGAATTCACTCCAGTTGTTGGTGCCTTTCTTGTAATGCGGGTCCTAAAACTGGATGCAGTGAAGTACATCTGGATGCAGAGAAGTACAGCTAACATACATCAAGCACCTTAATTATTGTACTTTCATGCTGCAGTTAGTGAAGAACAATGAAGCCTTATCAGTTCTGTTCTCCTTTTAGATACTACTTTTGGAAACCAAATGAGATTTTCCAGATAAATTCTCTTTCTCAGAAACAAAGAAATTCATCATAAGCTATAAAATACTACCAGCTTAGTAGTGCCTGTCCTTTTCCCTTTCTTCAGTTAACACTGAAATGTTTCTTGGATTGAAGAACAAGATCTGCTGAGTTAGTGACATACCTAATTTGCTACTCCAAAATTATGAGTGAACACTGGCTAGAAAAGTGCCTTCTACAGCCAGTTTCTGCAAACCAGATCAGAACTACAAGTCTGACATACAAATAAACTAAGACCAGAAACAAATTGTAACACCCATGTGCTGGTATTAAGCAGGCTGCATGATACTACAAGTCCTTACAATCCCTAGGATTCTTCCAAGTGGCTCCCAAATTTACATCAACCTAAAAGCTTATTTCTTACCTACTTTTTAAGCAATGATTAGACACGGCAAACTGAACTGAGTAAGACAGAAAGGAATTAACATAGCTTAAGATGAGATTTAAATTTTGTCTCCTTTAGGACACCAAATCCTGTGCTGGATGGCAACAATATAGGCAGAAAAGCACCGGATGTCCATCTGACAACACCACAACTTTCAGCTACTTAATTCCCAGATCTATTTCTATGACTATGACTTTACAACAACCTTTAGCAGCAAATTGTGTTACACTTTTAGCTGTAACATTACTATTTAATCAAGAGGCCTTCTTTAAAACTGAATTCAGCTGAGGTTGATATTTTCTCATCTCTTCTATGACTCATGTGCCCCTGATAAAAGCAAGGAAGTCCAGAACCCTGGAAAAGGATGTCCTGAACACACGGGTAATTAACATGGAGAGGTATGTATGTTTCACTCACCACAAGAGACAAGGGCCACACGAAGCAGCAAGCCACTCTGGACTCTTACTTACCTCTAAAAATGAATGCCAGCTTCTGACAGCTATACAAGTGACGTTGCTTTCAAACTCATAGTAACCACAGGTATGTCAAGACAAAGTTATCAATACAGAACATCTGCACGTTTGATAACGCAGCCAAAAGACCAACATAGTGACAGAGAGGACTATTTTTAAATTACTATTCTGTAAGTCCTTTCAAGGTCTAGAAAGCTGGCACCTATGTATTTTGTGGATGTAAAACATAACTTCCACAGATTACAGAAATAAAGGAAGTCAATAACACATTTGGTGAAGTACATTCTTATCCATGTTCTACCCTGATGCTACACATAGTTTATGCGTTTAAAAATATACAGAAAAGTCATATATAGAAATTTAAATAGGCAAGCATCTATCACATTCATGTACTTACAACACTTAATACACATGTGAGCATGCAGAGGGTCCTCTCATTACCTTTGGGATCCTCGTACTATGTCAGAACCAGGCCCCATATATCTTTACTACAATCAAAAGCAAGCAGGGCAAGGAAACAAGAAGGTCCAGAGGGTACCAGGTTACTGAGAAGCTAAGCACATGCACTGCTTATAAATGACAAATAAGCTCAAAGGACTAGATAGCCAAAAATTTTCAAATGGACTCACTGAGTAACTCTGAGTTTCAGATCTGCATATATGTGACAGATGGCTTCTGAAAGCCAACAACAAAAATAAAATCAATCATGGCTTTAGGAGGAGCTAGCATTATCTGAAAATTACCTCTGTCTGAACATATGAGATTTTTTACGACCAAAGAGGTGTGTTGGTTTTATATGGCCTGGTTTTTGGTAGCTGGGGGGGCCACAAAAGTGGATCCTGTTAGAAGCTGCAGTAGCTTCCACCATGTCTGGCAGAGCAATCCCTGATGGCTCTGAGGGTGGACATGCTGCTGGCCAAAACTGGGTCAAGGAATGAGGCTGGTAATGCCTCTGTGATGATATATTTAAGAAGAAATTCAAAACGAAGTAGACACACAGGTTTTTTTCTANGACTGCACCCCGTGGAAGAGCGACCATGCTGCACCAGTTTTGGGAGGACTGTCTGCCTGTGGGAGGGACTCGCAGCAGTTTGGGAGGACTGCTGCTCATGAGAGTGGACCCACGCCGGTGAAGTTCACAGAGAACTGCGTCCTGTGGGAGGGACCCCACAGCCTCACAGGAGAAGGGCTCCTCTCCCTGAGCAGCAGAAGAAAGCCTCGGGTGATGAACTAACCAAACCCTCATGCCCTGTCTCCCTGCGCTGTCTGTGGAAAGGAGGGAGGGGTTGGAAGAGAAAAAAGTGGGGGTTTTTTTCAAGGCTTCTTTTACTCCTCATTATCCTCTGCTGATTCTGTTAGTAATAAATTTACTTTCTACCTTTAAGTTAAACCTGTTTTGCACTTGGAGTGTTTTCGCCCAGCCCTTATCTTAACTCATGAGCCCTTTGATAATTTTTTTTCTCTCCTCTGCCCAGCTGTGGCAGGGGAGGGTGAGTGAGAGGCCTTCATGGATGCCTGGCATTTGGTCAGGGTCAAACCACGACAAGAAGTATCCGGGTTTTTTAAATTAAAAGGTTTTTAAAAACTCAGCCATTACTTTATGTTAAAAAATCCCCTGCTGTTACTATACACCAGACTAAATTAATCACTGCTGTACAACTTAGGTAGTCTCTTGACTTCAGTGCACATAGTTAAACAAAAATGCGATTAATTGCTATGTGATAGTGACATGAAATGGGACAGAAGGAGATGGTTATGTTTGTGCACTCTCAGCTGCCTAAACAAAAGGACATCATGCCTAAAAAGTCATCAAGAGAAGTTCGCTCTAGAAAGAATTTAGATTTAAGCAAAATAAACTAAAGACTACCAACAAAATTCTAACAAACATACAAACAAACAGTCCTACAATATACTTTTTTCTCTCGTTCCTGTTAGTTAAGTTTCATTATGGGTGAAAATACTGCCAATCTGGGAGGTAAGATCCCCTGCTTGGTAACAAAGGACATTTCTCAAGGCTCCACCTGTAGTGACATGAGTAATAGCAGAGACGGAGAAAGACTGCCATTCCTCACAGATTTTTCCACAAAATACAACACTCCTGTGCCAGTTTCTTTAATGATCAATTACCAGTTTCCTGTTTCATCTCTAAGCCTTCAATGTCTATTAAAAGACTACTGTCACAGTGATTGCAAACAGTTATTGAAGTATTAAATATGGGAAAAAATCTATTAATTTACTTTACAACTTTATTTGGACAATCCCAACAGCTTAGTACATACACCAGCAACACCACATATTAAACGAATCTGTTCAGCCTGGACTTAAAGGAAAAACGTCCAAGCATTAATATAGTGTCAGTGAATAAGCCTTCCTAACAAAACTTCACTGAACATCTGTGTACAAGATCAGATAACTTAAAGGCATCAGGTGCATTTGTTCAATTCTAAAGGCCTGTTATAAGAGGCAAAGAAAGAGCATTATCATTTTGGCAGCTGAACAATCTTAACAGCCACATACATATGACTAGTAAGATGTTGTGTGAACTGGTTTTGTACCTGGATTGCAACTATGCTTCTACTACCAGTTCTCACTAATGATCTGAGTGACAATGACTAAAAAAAGTTAGAATTAAACTCAGATTAGCTAACAGAAGTGAAAATGGCTTTTAATTCACCTTGCAAAAGAGCATGAACATCAAAGCAGTCCTACTCTAAACTGATAAAGAGCAGAGATGCAAAGCAAAGAGCAAGGAATCTAACTTCAGGAGAGAGAAAAGTGGAGCAGAAAAAAGAGACCAAGGGACTTAATGTTGTCTGTTTGAATTGTTTGCTGACTTTGGTTCAGTGAAAGTCTTTATGAGGTGCCAGAAGGGCAAGGCTGATATACAAGTTCCAGAACACAGACCACACACTTCAGGTTATAGGACAAAACCTTGGGTTTCTATGACCTGATACTGACAAGTAGCTACAAAGTGAAAGCAGCGATGATTAACACTGCAGTTCACTCTTGATAAAACAAAATATTAATCTTAATCTGATCCCTGTAGAGTGTTTCTGTTTTCCCTAGCTGCATGGTTCACTGCTTCAAATTTGTGAGCCAGTTAGATCATCATAGGCCTTTGCACAGTCTATTCTTGTCTCTTCCAAACACTTCTCCGCTTCAGAGTGAGAATTTCTTATGCTTCGCAATTAAGGCATCAACACAAAGCAATAATTTACCAAAACAAACAAAACAAAACAAAACATTTTCCAGATTTTTGTATGCTGCCACCAGTCCCAGGTATTCTAAAGTTACTTATTTTAATGTAGCTATTTGTGGACTGCTCTTTTGAGAGTTTTGTGCTTGTAAAACAAGACATGGTAGGCACAATTTTAAAAACAATTCTGTTTTCAATCTTCAGATTTTCTGATACTGAGCTGCTTCCTAGTACTACAAAAGATGAAACTCAAGCAATAACCTATGGAAACTCTGATTTGAATCTTTCTAATCCCTGTTTCATTTAAGACTTGCCAGCTGCATTCAAGATAGCACACGCTGAATGTCATTTTGTTGGCAGAAATTTCAATTTATGTTCTCTCAGCTGTTCAAGAATTAAAAATATAATCTAATCAGAAGCAGTCATGTGCCATACTTACCAACAAAGAATAATGGCACCTCGATTTACTTCTGCCCAGGTCTTCAGATTCTCAATACCAACATGCTCCACCAGAGTTCTTCCAAAGCAAACTGCAAAATGTGAGAAAGAAGCAGGGAAAGAAAAAAATGAGACAGTATCTTTCTACAAAGAAGCTTGTTCAAAGTTCTCTGTAGTTTTGATTTAATCAAATAGTTTTTAGTCCCCCAAGTATTCACAAAGTTCTTCCCGCTCAAAATAATTGACTGCTCAATGCAATGCAGACCTTTATAGATATTATAAAGCTTCCAAGTACTGCACGGAATTTGTTAAGGCAACAGCAGCAGTGTGTGACAGTTTACAATTATGAAGTATGCCAACTTGTTTGTTTTTTAAAAAGGGTGTAAAAGGCTGTTAGTATCTTAGAGCAGGCATCCAGTCCAAAGAAAGAACTCAGGAAGAATCACAGAATCATTCTGGTTGAACAGATCATGGTATGCAATATATTAAATACATAAACACCTCTGTTGAAAAATGCTAGATTTTTAAGCATCTGACTCTACAACTGAACAAAAAGAATTTGAATGGCAGTTACTTAAAATTTCAGAGCTTGTCCTTTACTGATGCAAAAACTTTGTCTTTTTCAGCTGTACTGATGCCCCAGGGCTCTATTTCTCTAGTGGCTTTGAAAGCCTAAGCTGACTTCAGACTCATTACATTAACCTAGGCTGACTTCAAGGCCTCAGCTGAATTTAAAGAACTGAACTGCATGGAAACTGCTCTTACAACTTAGCCTGCTGAGCAAACTTATCAGTAAACAATGCAAAAAAACCCCACCCAACCCCAACAAACACCAGCCTCCAAGCATTGAAGCTATTTTCCACTGTCACTTTAGATCCTAATTCCACCTGAAGACAGGTTAGATTTTATACCACTTGCTCCCCATGTGACAGCAATTTGTTTGGGGTTTAATGACAATTTAATAAACTCAAAGCAGTAATTCTGAATGGTACTTTTTGGAGGAAACCAAAGGGAACAGCATGTGACTAAACTGGAAACTGTACAATTTGTATGAAATAAATCCAGATTATGATCATCATTTCAGATAGGCAAGTCTCTGAAAGACACTCACTAAAGTTTTCCTTTGGATGTTTTCATTTATCTGCTTGAGAAGTGGGAAAACCGCCTACTTTCAGAAACATTTAATAAAACACAACTAATATTTTTAAAGAAAATACTGGCTACCTGAATGTAGCAAGAGGAAAAGAAACAAAAAGTTGAACAAGATCTGATAATTCTACGTAGAAAAAACTATTACACACAGAGAAGTTCCCTCAGATTACACTTTGCCAACCACGTGCTTTCATTTTTTGAGCTTTTTGTATGAGAAAAAGTAATCACTATTAGGATAGAATGATACACACAGAAGATTTTACAGTTACGTAATAACATAAGTTTAAAAGCTAAATTAAGATGAGAACATCTGTGCCCAATATCTGCCTTATGGAACATAAACTAGCAAAGATGTCCTATTTTTGTGCACAAATTATTTAGTAACAGTTACAAAGCATTAACCCAGCAGCACCAATGAACACAGTAAAGATTACAGCCCAGCTTACAAACACTAATGAAACAGGGGCTCCTGTAAGAAAGACTTCACTGTTCCTATTACTCTCCTTAAACTACTATGTAATTTAGCAAAGCTATCAAGACATTTTAAGCACAGAAATTAACTCCACCCCAAATACACATTAAAACACTGAAAAAAACCCCCAACCACTGCTTGCATTGCAAAAAAACCCGAACATATCCTTGGCATTCTGTTTGTATAGCAGCTCACAACAGCAAAAAGACAAAAACAATAATGTTAAATTTTCCATATACTAGTATACTCAAAGAAATAACTGCAACTGTCTTATATGAGGTCAGATAGCAAACAACTCTGAAGTCAATATGAGAAAATAAAGCTATATTTCCAACATACCTTCTTTTCCACTCTCTTTCATTTTTTCATCTTGCTCTATTAACCATTTCAAAACTAGATGGCCTGCTGGATGTTCTGCAATGTGAAGCTTTAAGGGGAATAGACAAACCAAAACAAAACAAAATTATTTAGTGATGTTGGTTCAAAATTCAGTTACATGTCTGGTCATAAATATTACTGCTTGATTATTCACTCTGCCATCACAATGATTCACTGAGTCGTGGCCTATGCTAATATCAACAAGTTTGATATAAGTTTCTGGTTACTCATTTAAATTGATCATTTTAACTCTTACCATCTTCCCTGCAACATTTAACTTTCAGTAATACAAACTATATCAACCAACATTTCATCAACCCTTCCAAGGACTTCATCCTTAATAAACACAACCTCCTGGTCTAACTGTCTCTGCCAGAACTTCTAGTCCTTTCACATTTCCACACCTGAAAATCAACTACAGTATGGTTCACAGAAAGTCACAGAAAACATGTGTAGTTCACGTGTTAAAATTTCGCAAAATGTCTATCAAAGAATGCAAAACACATAGCTAAAACACCACAACTGTGGAAATCTGGAGATATCTATCTTAAATACAGCATACATTATATTTTTTTAATTTTCTAGTCTATGGACACATATCTGACTGAGTTTAACAAAGTAGGGGAGGGAAACTCTTTGAAGAGAAGGTCATACTGTGAAGACAAACAGCTCTTATCTAAGATCTTTCCTTGCATGGAGATATGCACACCTGAAAGGTAAGAAATCCTGTCCCCCTCAATGTAAACAGTCCAATGACCTATAAAACTTTGCTAAGTGCTTGCCTGCACAGTGATAACATTAGACTGTGTAACATGCTTGCCAGCAACCTTCCCACTAAGTGTTTAAAGCAGTTCTGAAGATTGAAGATCATGAAGCACCTTGCCCTACAACTCGTATGAAATGCTGGCTCAAGCCACCATCTCTCCAGATGCACTAATAATAAACTACGAATTCACAATCATATCTAATGTGCAACTGCTGTCAGGGCACTATACCGATGACTTACATAAAGGAAATCAAGATCAGACTTCATTTTAGTAATGCAGAAGATCTGCAAGATCTCAGCACCTTGTCTTCTGTACATTACCTGTCCATCACAGCCCCCCGGCACCAGCTCTTCTGCTGCCAACTTAGCAATTGCATCTAGTGCAGGCTGGATATCACCAAGAGCTGTTCTTAAAATATCAGCAACCAAGACAAAAGTAGCTTTGTCTATCACTACTTCTTGGGTATGTTCTTGCAAATATTCTAGCAAAGGTGAGGAAATGGCTTCCAGGAGTTCATGGCGACGGAGTTCAGTGTTCTTCTTACTGATGAAAGAGACAGCACATTACTGCAGAAGATTTGCTCTGTATGCACATCAAGTAACAAAGAACTTCAGAATGTATGCACTATTTGAGACATATAAATTACTGCTAGATTCAAATACAGGCATTATTGTTCCCTCCATTTCATGTACAATTAAACGCATGTTGGACACAGAATATAAGAATGCATGGAGGGAAAACGTGTTTAAAGCTGACTGTCTCAAAATCTTTGAGTTTTTTCTTGTAAGTAACATTTACTATTTCTTTTCATTTTGTTATTTTATTAAAACTATGGCAATGTATTTTTTACACAGCTTACTAGTCATCTAGAACTGCTCCTTCTTCAAAAGCTGGTAAGCATCAATATCAATACCAGAGACTGAAATCAAATTAACAATTTCCATTCATATTGCTAGATTTTGAGATATACTTTAATGGTACTCAAAACACCAGTAATGCACATTACAAATTTTCTTCTACACTAAATTTGATACATGAACTTATACACAAAATATATCACAGTATTTGCCTTTTACAAAAGGGGCAAACATGTATTATTTATATATATTTACATTACTTAGATTTATTACGAAGCAAAGTTGAAATTAAATCATGACAAAAAGTTGCATGACTTCTTCTGGACTCTTGAGAAAAAAACACGTAACCTTCACATCTGAGTTACCTATAGGCATTTCCATCTCCCTGTTGGAGAAGTGTGATTATTTCTGGAACAAAATGTGCAGGATCTCTAGGACTTAGCAAGTACAACAAGACCTTCTTTCCATATTTGTTGTTTATTATATCAGGCAAAGAAGCCTTTATTTCCTGTGGGAGTAAACAAACCACAACAAAACATTAATGAAATAACAGTTCCTGGTCACTATCATTTTTAGAACTGTGAAAAAGTACCAGGAGAAACTCTAAATGACAGAGACATGCTGTCTCTTGTTGGCAATGTCTCCATCTTTTTGGAGTCCTCATGAAAGAGGGATTTTGTGCTGAAATCTGCCTGAATCTTTACACATGCCAAGCACTCAAGTGTACAGTTCCAATCACATACGAAAGTTCAAAGCACCACAGACTTAGGTCCAGGACTGAGATTCTGTGGACCTAAGAGATGATGATAAGAAAAGACTTTCCTTCAGAGGAAATCCTTCAGAGGATTTAAAGAGCTTAAAAGCCTCCTTTACCTACTAATTCTCAGTCATACTGCCAACCCAGACAAATGATGAACTTCGCCATATTACCAAAAAAAAAAAACCAAAAAACAAACAAACAAAAAAAACTCCAACAACAACAACCCTACAAAAACCCCCTTGCTTTTTCTTCCTCTCAAGTTTTACTAGTTTTTTTTAATCTTCCTAAAGCTAAATTTTTTTATGGACAGAATGATAATCTCTATAAGGTAACTTTGAAGTCTAACTGCTCTTTGAAATAATTGTAAAGATTGGTTTTCTCTACAGAACATGCTTCAATGCCTGATTTTAAGATGCCCCACCTCATCATCTGCTACTAGTTTTCATTGACTATATGAAGCGCTGGCTTTGATCCTAAGATTTTTTTCCCTCTTGCTGCCATCCCTTCCCCATTCTCTACCACACATAAGCCCTGATGGGCCAATTGTGTATGTGTGAAGGCCACGTCATGTTCTCCATTTTCCAGACTGATGTTGCAGGATAAAACAGTTCCATTGTCCAGACTGATGTTGTAGGATAAAACAGTAAACATTCCACTAACTTTGATAATGGATTAATTCTTGATCTCAGATGATTCTGTAACTAAATGACATCTCGGAAGCTCAGTTAAATACATAGTATCTGAACTAATAAACTCTCCAGAAAGAGGGCTTGTTACTCAGTACAGGAAAAGGGCAAATATCTCATATTAGGACAGCTCAGATATGTCAGAACTTACTTCCTTAGACCTTTCCCAGAAGTTGTTACATTCCAGACTGGGCTCTGGGAACCAAACCCAGCTGCAATCACAGCTGAAATCCTTGAGGAACAAAAGCCACCTCCACACAAAGACGCACCAGACCCATTGGAGAGGCACAGTCTAAGGGCCAAATCCCTATGATAGGGTAAAAAATCCCAATTGCACCCTACACAGAGTTGCACAAGGGAAGAATTGTTCCTTCTTTACAAAACAAGCCTCATCAGAACCGCACTCTCCTCATATTCCTTCTCCACACACAGAAGATTTGCCTCATCTTCATCTCCCTGCCACTCCCCCTAAACCCATCAGCCCTTACAGCTATAGCATGAGTACTTCTGCAAGGAGATTACAACACGTACATCAGTGTGAATTTCTCTGCTGAGAGGATGAAAACAGTTTCCCTTGTAAAACCACAAGGTACCATCATCATTCTGAAGTTTTCCACTGATTTCATCTCCAGAAATACTAGTAGAGCTCAAACTTCCATGATAAAAGACATTGACTTTAAAGAGACTCCAGTCACCCCTTATCCAGAATGAATGTGTACTAAAAGGGAAAATTTCAGCAAGTAGTGAACCTAGCTTAAAAATTAATTCAAATAAAGAATTAAAATGATGTCTGAAATTGCTAAGGTCTGCTAGGAAAAACTAATCATGATACAGAAATATAATGAAACAGAAAAGATGGGAAGTATTTAAATAGTCTAAAAAAGCAGATGGATTCCTACTTTCATCCTCCTATACACTGACAAACACATTGACACTATTTAGTATACTATTCTAGGAGAAATTAAATTACTTACTGATATAATTAACTGCTTCACAAGTTTAGTATCATCAATGCAATCAAATGCTGCCAGCAAGACCAGATGAGAAAATTCACCCTGCAAAGATGAGACATCAGAAACCACATGCAGTCATTTTTTAAGAATATGCTAATTGACTTGGAATGAGGATTTCTGAGGGTTTGTCTCAAATATAACACAACATGAAGCACAAGCAAATTCTGACTACTGTCACAGAATGAGAGAAGTCCAACATTTAGGTTTCTCTCCAAAAGCAAGGCTTGTTAAGAGAAATATGTTGTTAAAACAAAGGTAAATCTTCCATTTCAAGTGGATATACTGTTTTATCACATTCAAGCTACTAACCTAATCCTACTGTATTATCAACATTTGAAATCATAGTATTTTCCCTACTGCAACATTACATACAGACTTTATTTCTATTGTTGATTTGCTTAGAAGTGAACCAAGTCACATACAATGTTTTTGGAGATCATATCTCTGCAATGAGCCATACAGTTTTTATTGCATTGCTGGAGAGTAAGTCTCCAATACACTCAAAAGGGCACAAACCAATTCACTTGCATGTCGGTGAGGCTCTACATGGAAGTGAAACCAGATCTTCTGTGCTCCAGGGCTGTGTCAGTTATCATTTACCCACTGTCTAATATTTCCATATAATATATAATTTATAAAATGAAACAATTCATTTATTCCAATGAAAAATTACGGAGAGAAACATTACCTAGACCAGTAGCTCAAAGTGGGTTGCACAAGACAATCCACTGTGGTGCAGAAGGAAAATATTTTTGGAACCATTAATAAAAAACAAAATAGCCTCTGGTTATTTTTACCTCATCCTTCAAAATTTTCAATTTCTATTATAATGTACAAATTATAGCAGTAAAGGCACGTGATTTATACATAAATATATACATTGAGGATACATGCCCAGGATGTGATCAAAATGCTTGAAGGCCACTGATTGAGACCACAATAACTATAAGCAAATAAAAAAACCCCACAGCAACCAGGAAGGGAAGTTTAAAAAGCTCTTCTTTACAGCTACGGTTTTGCCCAACTCCATGAAATCTGGTTTCAACTGTTACTCTGCTGGTGCTGCAGACTCCAAACACATGTTATTAATTAAAAAATAAAACAGACTTCTTCCATTGTATGCCAACGTACTTTGAAGCTTCCTGACTTGAAAAAAATGTTGAGCATCTTCTAAGAAATACACATGTTCAGAGAGCCTTTTCAATGACATCTCCAGCATATCTTGATTTTCCCCCCTCCTCTTTATCCTGTTTTACTCCCAACCAAGGAGAATTAACCAATGAGGATGCATGAATTAACCATGAAGATGCAATACAAAGTTGGGATCAACAAAATATAAAGTAGAAAGAAAACTGAGGAATAATAATGAACTCAGCCATAACGAAGCATAATACTTACATGTAGTGCTCACAATGAAGCTTCTTAGTGTGTCTCCAAATATTCCATACAGCTCAATTATTTTATATTATCTAGTACATTTAAGACTGGTTTTATTAAGATCTCAAAACTGTTCCCAGTACAAAAGAACATTCAAGCTAGCCTCTACCACATCACTAGTTTCAGAGCCTATGAAATAAATGGCTAATGAACACTCACCGTTGCTATTTTTTCAACATACGTCTTCATAGTTTTCACAATGACCTTTCTGTCCTATCCAAAAGAAAAGAGGAAACTCAAATGAGCCTAGAATAGCAGAGATTCTGAGTAACTGAACTGCTATTTACACCTTTCAAAAATATAATCTTAAATTTGCTTTCTAAGGCAAAGGCATCTACCAAAGACTCACACATATTCTATTAGTTTACACTCAGAACCAGTATGGAAAGTTAAACCTGAATTGTGACTTGATCCCCGAGAGATCCTGTGGTATATTTACAAGTCTAGATCACTAATGGAACATGTCCAAAAAATTTGGAAAAAAACCCCAAACCATCACAACATATGTTCACTTATATTTTGTCCATTAATTAAGGAAGAATGCATTCATCTCTTCATTTGGAAAGAAACATATTCAACAGAACTTGAAACTCTAGCTTGGTTTAAACCCCTATTACTAGGCAAGAATATTTTGTCAGAAAGTTCCCTCCCTGTATTTTTGGCTCTTGGAATCACTGCTCAGTCTTCTTTACTTATTTTTATCCTTATTTATTCTTCTTCATTACTACGCCTATATCCTAGGAACTTATTTTTTTTTCTGCATTCTTTAACAAATGGACTATTTTAATAAGCCATCTTTTTTACTTTTTAATATAGAAAAATATAGGAGGCATTACAATATTTCCAAGACGTGATGACATGTACTACACCAAAAGAATTCCTGGATGCTGTATCAGCTGATGAAACTAAACCACACTTTCTATAACATTTTGCAAGTCTTCGCATTGCAAAGCCAAACATTGTTTCACATTATGACTTCTTTACTGTCCTCTCCCTACTGTCAATTTCACTTATATTAAGAAATCCATGGCATAAATTAAATGCCAATAACCTTACAGTGGAAAAATTACTCCCATGTGTCACTGCCAAAACCTCTGCTAAAAGTAAAAGAAGACGATTCTGCGGTAAAAGTTTTAATGAAAGCATTTGATTCACAAAAAGCACTGCTTAAGTTTGGCAACAGACAAAGACAGGCCAGTTTTTAACCTTGCTCTCAAATTGTTAATTGCTTGAAAATGTGCACAAGTAGAAGGACCCGTATGGGCAGTAAGAGAGAACTAAGTAGAGGGAAACCAAACATTACCTTGGGAGTGCCATGCCATAAACAGTGCATTGCTACTCGGGCTCCATCATGAGTGTGTGCCAGGTAGATAACAGCCTCTCTGATAGCTTCTATCATTTCCTGGGGAAGAAAAGGTGATAAAGCAAAAAGATCAAAGAAAAGGCTTGAGGAACTCAAGGCAGGTGGGCAAGAATTAATTTTGTCTCCCCATACGATACTGCTCTGCACTCCATCACTGGTTCTACAGAACCACTCTCATTTCTCTGACCTATGAAAAACTGCCCCAATAGGAGTCCAAAAGACTGTAAATGACACAAGCTTTCTCTCTTTAAAATTACACTGTTCATCATAATCATGCCATGAAATTACAACTGTATGGAAGCTTGTCAGTTGTCC